>RJWH01000323.1:169081-435129 GCA_004363575.1 Solenodon paradoxus | reverse complement strand
CTCTGTATAACATAGTTTGAAATCCAGAAGTACGACATCTCTATTTTTCTTCTTTTTTCTCAAGATAGCTTTGAATAGCAAGGTCTTTTGTGGTCACTACAAGATTTAACATTTAATGTTAATTTTTTCCTAACAATACCTTTGTAATTTTCATAGATACGGCATTGAATCTCAATGTTGTTTTAGGCAATATAGAGATTTTAATAATGTTAATTCTTTCCAATCCATAAGCATGGAATAACACTCCATCTCTGTACTTTCTGTTTCTTTTAACAATGTTTTCATTCTATAGTCTTTCACTTCTCTTGTTAAGTTCATTCTTAGGTATTTGATTTTTTGATATGATTAAATATGGGATTTTTTAAAGAAATTTATGTTGTCCTCGTTCTTGATTTTCATACAGAAACAGCCAATTTTTGGATACCAGTTTTGTAGACTGTTGTTCTCTGTACTCATTTCAATATTTTTGTGGGTATATGTAGTCTTTAGTTTTTTTAAATATATATCTTATGTCATCTGCAAATAGTGATAGTTTGACTACTTCTTTTTCTAATTTGGATTCCTGTCATTTATTTTTTATGCCTAATTGCTCTGACTAGGATTTTGACTACTTCGTTGAATAATAATGGTGAGAATGACATTTTTGTCTTGTTCCTGATCTGAAAGGAAATCTAAGATTTTTACCATTAGTATAATGCTCATTGTGCATTTATCATGTATAGGCTTTATTATGTTGAATTATGTTCTTTCTATTCCCAATTTATGGACAGATTTTTTTATCATGAGCGGTTGGTAAATTTTGTTAAATGCTTTCTATGCATCTAGTGATATGATTACATGATTTTTATCCTTTTGTTGATATGCTGTATTAGCTGGTTTGCTTATGTTGAACCATCTTTGCATCTATGGATAAAGTTCACTTAGTCATAATATATAATCCTTTCAATGAATTGATGAATTTGGTTTACTAATTTTTTTAGTATATTAGTATTTATGCTTTTCAGAAATATTGTTCTACAGCTGTTGTCTTTTTTGAGATGTTGTCTGTTTTTGTTATCAGGATAATCTTGGCTTTATAGAATGTGTTTGGAATGTTCCCTTTTCTTCAGTATTCTTGAAAATGTTGAAAAGATTAGGTTAAATTACAAGTTCTTTGATGGTTTGCTAAAACTCACTAGTAAAACCATGTGGTCCTGAGCTATTGTTTTGTGGGAGATTTTTCATTACTATTCAGTTTCTTTATTTGTGATTATTCTGTTCAGGCTTAGTTTTTCCTAATTCAGTCCTGGAAGGCTTTATGATTCTAAGAATTTATGCATTTTTTCCTGATTATCCAGTGAATTGGCATAAATATTAATATTACTCTCATTATGTTTTGTATTTTTTTGGTATATGTTGTGGCTTGTCTGTCACTTATAACTTTAAGTTTTAGAATTTTTCCTTTTTATAGGAGGTTAATTAAAGATATGTGAATGATGATTATATTTTCAAAGAACCAGATCTTGGTTTCATTGATCTGCTGTGTTGTCTTTTTTCCTATCTTTTAAAATTAATTTCTACTCTGATTTTATTATTTCCTTCCTTATACTGACTTTTAGTTTTGTTTTTTTCTACTTCCCTTACTTGTAAGGCTCGACTGTTTATTTAAAATCGTTCTTATTTCTTTGTAAAACACTTTATTGAGGTTTCTTTTATTTATACAAGCCTATATTCACAGGTTTGCCATTCATCAACTATATGACAGCACACCACACCCAACACCAAATTACCAAAAGTCATCACCCCCCTAACCCCCGCCCTGCACTGTCCACCGGATCCCTACTACCACTTGCTTCTTCCTTCTATTCCTTTCCCCACTGGTAACCTTAGTTCTCTTTTCAGTGTCCAAGGGTTGGCTTTTGTTTTGTCCATTCACTTTATTTATTTATATTCCACACATAGGTGATACCAAAGTATTTGCCTTTCTGCTTCTAGCTGTTTTCTCTTAGCATAACCCCCTCTAGTTCCATCCATGTTGTTGCAGGATTTCACCTTTTTTAGGTGTATAGTATTCTCTTTTGTGTATGTGTGTTTGTGTGTGTGTGTGCGCACGCAGGTGTGTGCATCTTTATCCATTCAACTGATGGTGATCATTTAGGTAGTTTCCAACTCCTGGCTATTATAAATAATGCTGAAAAAAACATGGGGTGCATATATCTTTGAAAATTAGTGTGTTTTGGAGGATAAATACCCAGAACTAGGATGATAGGATCACATGGAATTTCTCATTGTTTTGAGGAAAACACCATACTACTTTCCACAAAAGTTGCACCAATTTACACTCTCACCAGCAGGTTAAAAGGGTTCCCTTTTCTCTGCATTCTCACAAACATTTATTGTTTATAGTCTTTTCAATAATAGTCATTCTCACAGTTGTGGGATGATATCTCATGGTTGTTTTGCTTCATATTTCCCTAGTAAGAGAGGAGGAACATCATTTTATGTGCCTGTTACTATCAAAATGTCTTCTTTGGACAAATCTTTCTTCAGTTCCTCTGCCCATTTTTGATTGGGTTGTTTGTTTTCTGTTGTTGAATATTATGAGACTTTATGTAATTTGGATATTAAGTCATTTTTAGCTGTACGATGTACAAATATCTTCACTAGTCAGTAGGAAATCTTTTGACAATAGTTTTTTTTTTTTTTTTTTTTTTTTGCTGAAGTTTTTTAATTTGATGTATTCTTCTTCACTTATTTTTTTTGTTTCCCTTGCCACCATAGTTAAGTTCCCAGAGACCTCTCTAAGACTGATTTTATGGAATGTACTGCCTATTTTACCTTCTAGGTATGGTTTTTGGTCTTACATAAAAGTATCTAATCCACTTTGAGTTAATTTCTGTGTATGGTGTTAGATAATGGTCTAGATTCATTCTTTTGCATGTGACTGTCCAGTTTTCCCAGCACCATTTGCTGAAAAGATTTTCCTTTTTCCATCATAGTCTCTTGGCTCCTTTGTCATAAATTAACTGGACCATAAATGTTTGAGTCTGTTTCTGGTGATTTGGTTATATTCCATTATCTATGTATCTGTTTTTATTGTATCAGTACCATACAGTTTTGTTCACTGTTGCTTTGTAGTATATATCTCAAGGCCTGGGAGTGTGGTGTTTTCAACTTTTGTTCTTTTCTTCCCCCTCAAGATTTCTTTGTCTATTTGGAGTCTTTTGTGATTCTATGCAAATTACAATTTTTTTGTTGTATTTTCTTGGAAAATGGTATTGGGATTTTGATGGGGTTTGCATTAAACTGTGTATTGCTTTTGGTAAGATGGCAATTTTAACAAAACATGAGAAGAAATATCTTTCCATCTCTTTGTATTTTCTTTTAACTATGTCATAATTTTCACTGTACAGGTCTTACACCTCAATTTTTAGGTATATGCCAAGGTATTGTATTCTTTTTTATTTTTATTGTAAATGAGATGATTTTCTTGGTTTCACCATTGACTATGATATTCACTCTGGGTTTATCATATATGGTCTTTATTAAATTAAAGTATGGTTACTTCTGTCCCAATTTTATGCAGGGTTTTTTTAAAAATCATAAATAGATGCTGAATCTTTTAAAATGCTTTCTCTACATCTACTGATACGATGATAGGATTTTTTCCTTTTGTTGATGTAGTTTATTACAATAATAGACTTTCATATGTTGAATCATCTTTGTATCCATGAATTAATTCCTATTGGTTATGATGATTAATCTTTTTGACATATTGTTCAGTTTAGCTGGATAATATTTATTTTGCCTCTATGTTCATTAGAGATACTGTTCTTTAATTTTCGCTCTTTGTGATTTCCTTGTCTGCTTTTGTTGTCAGTGTAATGTTGGCCTCATAGAAAGTGTTTGGAACTGTTTACTGTTCCTCAATTTTTGGAAAGAGTTTGAGAAAAATACGTATTAATTCTTCTCTGAAGATTTCTTAAAACTCAGCTAGTATAGGCACACCATAGTGGAGTAGCGGTTAGGTGTGCTGCCGTCAACCAAGGGCATTCCACATATATCCCGAGGATCTGGATTCATGTCCTGGGGCCTGGGGGTACAACCAAATGAACAACTAAATAAGATAAATAAAAATTTCTTCCTCTCCCTGTCTGCCTACTTACTTGCCTTCATTACCATCTGCACATTTCCTACTTAAAAAAAAATAACATAATATTCTCTTATGCTGCTCTGTATTTCTCCCCTTTCATTTCTGTTTCAAGTTATTAGAGTTTTCTTTTTTTTTTCTTAGTGATCCTAGCCAAAGGTTTGTCAATTTTGGTTATTTTTTCAAAGAACCAGATTTTGGTTTCATTGGTGTGCTGAATTGTCTTTTTGATTTCTCTTTTGTTATTTCTGCTCACATTTTTATTTCCTTCCTGTTAACTTTTGGCTTCATTTGGTCTTTTTTTTTTTTCTAGTTGCTTTAGGTGTAGAATCAGATTGTTTATTTGTAATTTTTCTTGTTTTTTGAGGTAGGTTTTAACTGCTATGAAGTGCCTTCTTAGCACCCCTTTTGATGCATTCTCATAAGATCTGGTATCTTGTATCCAATCTGATTTGTCTTTAAGTACTTTTTCTTTTTTTTAAAAGGAAAGGTACAGGCAGGAATGAAGGTGAGTTGTCAGGCAGGCAGGGAAGTGAGGAAAAGGCATTTTATTTTTAATTTATATTTAGGTGTTCACACCGGTTGTTTTCCCTCTGACCCAAGACTCAAACCTGGGGGTTCCTTCAGAGGTGATTGACATAACTGTTACTCCATTAGGTCTTGCTTCTCCAAGTACTCTTAGTTTCTCCTTTTATTTCCTCTTCTACCCAAAAGTCACTCAGAAGAATGTTGTTTAGCTTCCACATATTTTGGAATACAGCAACTTTCTTTTTGTGTTTCATTTCCAGTTTAATGCCATTGTGGCATTGTACCAGAGATGATGCTTAGTATGATTTCAATATTTGTAAATTTGCTAAGGTATGTTTTGTTTCCCAAAATATGGTCCGTCCTCGAGAATGTTCCATAAACACTTGAGAAAGATGTGAATTCTGCAATTGTTGGATGATGTGTTGGTAAGTGTCTATTAACCCTTATGTTCTAATTTGTCATTGAAGGCTATTGTTTCCCTGTTAATTTTTTGCCTGACTGATGTGTCCATTGTTAAAAATGGGGCGCTGAAGTTGCCTACTATTATTGTATTGCTGTCTACATCTATCTTTAATTCTGTTAATGTATTTAGAATTGACCCCTTAATCATTATGTAATATTTATCCCATCTTTTGGTCCCTTCTTTAGTTGGAATTCTATTTTAACTGATGTAAGCATTACTGTCATTGCTTTTTTTAGGTTAACCTTTGATCGTAGGATCATCTTTTCAACCTGACTTGGAACCCGTGTTTATCTTTGAACTTAGATGAATTTTCTGTATGTAACAGTAAAGTTAGGATTTTTTTTTTGTCTATATGGCTACTCTTTGCCATTTAATTTATGAATTTAATCCAAAAACATTTAGGGTCATTATTGAGATGTAACTGTTTATTGCTGTTTTGTTCATAGTTTTCTGGGTTTTGTTGCAGACAGCACTTTTGTTTTCTTATTCTCTTGGGTGCTTTGAAAGTACTTTTTTTTTCCTTTTCACTTTCTTATTTTTCATGCATTTATATGTTGAGTTTACCCTGCAGTTGATATAAAGGTTTCAATGCTTATATCCGTTTTATTTGAAGCAATTAATCTTGAGCTCATTGTAACAGTTCACATTTTTACTCTCCTCCCCACATTTTATTTTTGATGTTTTCTGCTTCTAAATTGGGTTTCTTTTCATTGAATTTCCTGTAGTGTTTCTTATAAGACTGGTTTAGTGGTTATTTAAATTCCTTTAACTTTTGTTTTTCTGGAAAGCTCTCTTTCCTTCAATTCAAAATGGCAGCAAGGTAGGGTTCTTGGGTGAAAATTCTCTTCTGTCCGTACTTTGAATATATCATGCAATTATTTTCTGGCCTATATGGCTTTAGTTGAGAAATTCATCAACAGTTTTATGAGGGCCCTTCTGCATGTAATTGGTTTATTTCTTGCTATTTTTATGACTTTCTCTTTATCTTGTATTTTTGTCATTCTAATGACAATGTTTCATGGTGTATATCTGAGTTTCTTTCATTTGGAACTTTTTGAGCTTCCTGGGTTTGGAGTTTTGTTTCTTTTCTCATTAGGAAAATTCTCAGCTCTTATTTCTTCAAATATATTTTATGCTCCTTTCTCTCTCTCTTATCCTTCTAGGGCCCATGTGATGTGAATGTTGTTTCTTTTTATGTTATTTCATAGTCTTCTATGCTGTTTTTATTTCTTTTGATTTTTTTTCATTTTACTTCTCTTTGGGTGCATTCCACTTTCCTGTCTTCTAGGAAATGGGATAAATATACTAGTTTGTATGAAACCACAAAAAGTCTAGAATAGCCAAAGCTATTCTAAGAGAAAAAAGGAATAGTGGAGGCATCATACTTCTGTACTTCAAACTATACTACAGAATGATTGTCATCAAAACTGTGTGGTAGTGGAACAAAAGTTAACGCAATGATCCATGGTCAAATAGAGAGCCCAGAAATAACACCACACCAATATTAGTTAGTTTATGATAAAGGTGCCAAGAGCATACAATGGAAGAAGGAAAATCTATTCAATAAATGGTATTGGGAAAACTGGAAAGACATCTGCAAAAAAAGAAACTAGACTACCCGTTATTGTCAAGTATGAATATCAGTTCAAAATGGATCAAATACCTGGACATGAGACCTGAAAGCTAAAAATACCTAGAACAAAATGTGGGGAAAACACTCCATGATTTCAACCTCAAAGAAGTCTTTTGGGAGGAACAGTGACAGCAAGAGAAACCAAAGCAAAGCTAAACAATTGGGACTTCATCAAACTGAAAAGCTGCTGCACAACAAAAGAAACCAATGGTAAAACAAAATGACAACCCACAGAACTGAAGAAGATATTCAAACAATATACATAGATAAAAGCTTAATTTCTAAATAGTGCAAAGAGCTCACACCCCTCAACAATGAAAAAGCAAATGACCCGTTCAAAAAATGGACAAAAGATCTGAATAGCTACCTTTCTAAAGAACTTGAAAAAAAAGCTCCACATCACTTATCATCAGAGAAATGCAAATGAGAAATACAATGCAATACCGTCTCACACACATAAGAATGGCCTGTATTTAAAAAAATGGGAAATAGCAGGCGTTGAAGGGGTTGTGGACAAAAAGGAGCCCTTCTATACTGTTGGTGGTAGTGTAAATTGGTGTAACCTCTTCGGAAAGCAATAGGGAGACTCCTCTAGCAAATAAAGGTGGATTTACTATTTGATCTAGCAATCTCACTCCTAGGCATATACCCAGTGGATACAAAATCTCTAATCAGGAAAAACATCTGGATCCTTATTTTCATAGCAGCACAATTCACCACAGTTAAGACATAGAAACAACCTGCATGCTTATCAGATGACTGACTGGATAAAGAAGTTATGGCACATAAACTAAATGGAATTCTATAATGAAATTGTGCCCTTTGCTACAATTTGTATGGAAAAGGAGGGGATCATGTTGAGTGAAATTTTCAGAAAAAGAGAAATACAGGATGGTTTCACTCATATATGGAGTATAACAAAATGAAACAAATGAACATACAAATTCCAACAAAAATAACAGGAGTTAGGACTGGTTATGGAGTTGAGGGAAAATGTGGTGGTAAGGGACACTGGAACTCTAGTGGTTGGTGTGGTGTGAAGCGTAGACTGAGATATAATTTCAGTATCCAGAATGGAATTTAGCATTGTGAACTAAAGAAACAGTAAATGGGGAGCAACTTCAAGGAGAAAACCCAATTATTTTTCAAAGGACTTTGTATTTTAGAATTTCAATTATGTATTCCAGTGATTATTGTTGCATAACAAATTTTCCAACCGCTTAGTGGCTTCAAAAAACGATGTTAATTTGCTCACAGGAATTCAGGGTTGGCTTGTGTATGTTCCATGAGGTTCGGGATGTCAGCTGTGAAGGCTCAAAGGCGAGGAATGGCTCAGTGGCTTGGGGCTGGCATCTTCTGGTCTTGTTTACTCACCTGTCTGTGGTAGGGGCTGCCTTGATGAGTCCTTTGAGACTAGGACACCTGAACAGAGTATGTGCATTCTTCTGCACTTGGTATTTTTAAAAACTATTTTTTAAAGGAAATGTGCAGCAGAAATGAAGGTGCACGGGCAAGCAGGCAGGAAGAGAGAGGAGGAGGAGAAACTTTGTTTTTATTTAGTTGTTCACATTGGTTATCCCCCAGGGACCCAGGTCTTGAGCCTGGGACCTTGGGATGGATGTGGGAGACTTATCCCAGGTGTACTAGGACCACGAGGCCACTTGGGTACATCTGCACCTAGCTTTTTAAATAATGTATCTTGGAATTCATTCCAGATCAGTAAATAGAAGGCTCCTTTTTCCTTTTTGTTACGGCTGCTTCAAATTCCATAGCACTGGGTGTACAGTTTATTTAACCAGTTTCTATTGTTGCTCAGTCAGGTACTGTCCAGTTTTTGGCTGTGACAAACAGAGCTGCAGTGAATCGTGTTGTCTAATATGCAAAAAATGGGTGGATAGGTCTGTAGGGTCAAAATTTTTCAGTGGATTTGTCTATCAAAAGGTATATGCAATCACTGTAATTCCCCTTCACAGAGACAGTGCAGCTCAGATTCCACCAGCAGTGTCTTGTCTACTAGATGTTACTGACATAGAGTGTACCTGAAGCTTTGAGTTTTTGCCATTTATAGAAAACCTTGTTTTATTGTGCCTTTCTTTCTGTGTGAGTTCTTTGGAATGTCTTATCTGTGAACTCCCTGTGTTTTTGGCCTGTTTTTATATGGGTTATTGGTAATTTTGCCTCCATATTTCAGAATTCACCATATTTTTCTGTTAGAGATATTAGATGAGCCCTTTTCTGGAGTAAATGTTGCAAATATTTTTCCCAGTTTGGTATTTGCTTTAACTTTTTTTACTCCTGTGCAGAAGTTTTTATTTTTATGGCACTAAGTTACCAATATTTTGTGACTTTTGGAGCCTGAAGAATGTTTGAAAGATCACCACCGTTCCAAGATACTAAGGGAATTTTCCCCATATTTTCTAGTTTACTTTTTACTGTTTACACTTATATACTTGATTTATTAGTTTATCCTGATGTAAGATGTCTGAGAGATATGGATCCAATTTTAATTTTTGATGGTTACCCCATTATCCACATACCATTTATTGAGTTACTTATTTTACTCAACAAACTCGTGCCAGCTCTTTCAAATATTGCATATTCTTGGACTATGGGCTTTCTACTTTGTTTCCTTAGTTTTGCTGTTATAAATTATTAAGCCTTTACCATTTAATGGAGTCCTCTCATTTTTCTTTTTTCAGAATTTTTCTATTTTTCCAAATGAATATTTACAGTGGATTTATAGTGTCTTTTAAAACTTGGTATCTTTAAGAAAACAATTCCGAACTTATCATTGTAAACTATGTGTGCTCTCTCGGAAAATGTGTATACTCCCGGGACCTTTTTCAGTTTTACTCTCTTCACCCGAGATAAACTTGAACCAGATATACAGTGAATGGACTCTGCGTTTTTCATAGCAGGACTAGACACTAGACCTCCTGCTCATTTAAATGGGCCTCAATTTATTACTTGAAAAATGAATATATAAAATTTCCCTCATTTTGTCTTCTAGATTGCTTTTCAGAATGGTGAGCATGAAAGACCTGTACCACTGCATTTGAACATCTTTTTGCCACAGCAGCTGCTGCTGGAAAAGTGTGAAGCTGTAAAACCTAATTTCTTCTCTAATATCTCTGCATTACCATAAAAAATAATGAGTCTATGCTGATAATTTAGGGATACGTTGGCCAACATGTAGTTATCAAGTGACTATTAGTAGCTATCAAGGATACCCCAAAATTTTTCTGTTGTAAATCAAACACAACTTACAGACTGAAAAGAGTGCAAACACCTAGGGAGGTCTGGGGAATTTTGAAAAGGCAGTGCAGAGTTGGTGACTTAACAAAATAGACTTAATGACTAGGTCAATTTGATTAACTGTTGTGTCCAGGATTTTCTACTCCTATTGTGCCTTTCTAACGAGGCATCTCAATCTCTAAACACTGAGGTGAAAAATCATATAATTAACCATTTAAAAATGAACTATTCAGTGACATTTAGTATATTTACAATGCTGTATAAACACCTCTCTTAAGTTCCAAAAGACTTTTAAAATAAAAGACCCTGGCAACCTGTCTCTAGAGATTTACCTATTCTAGGTTAATATTAATAAAAATCCTACAACATATGACCATGTGTGTGTGCACGTGCGCACATATTTGACTTAGCATGTTTTCTAGATTCTTTCATATGGTAGATTCATTCCATTTTTTGAACATGCTAGTTTGTCTCATTTATGGTAAGGGGCAATAAATAAAGGTACTTTCATCCTTGGATGCATGCGTATTTAAGAAAGGGGATTATTCCTAGCATTGGTGTGGTTTCAAATGGGAGTCAAAGCATTAAAATGATGAAATCTTAAAGGAAAGAAATGAGAGCTTCTCATTTACTTTGATACTCTGGTTGGTTCCAGATTTTCCTTGTCAGATTTCTGTTCAAACCTTTAGAGGCCTATGGCTTGTGGCTTGTTTTAGATTTAACACAATGCCTGGCATATAGGACTTTTGGGGGAGACAGAAGAGAGTGGTTAAGTATGCAAGTATGAGACTAAGCACTTCGATTCAAATCTTAGCTCCATCATTATTTAGTAACCATTATGTCACCTGGCAGACTAACTTCTCTGCCTTGGCTTAAAATTAATAGTATTAAGAGGCTTGTGAGACACTAAGGTGCACACAACCTAATACACATAAGTGGTCAGCAAGTGTTTTGATCTATTATGATTTGAATGGGCTACATGGCCTCCAAATCAATTATTTTGAAACTCTTTTCTCTTGGGAAATTTCTCATAGAAATATCTTATTATAGATGAACTACAGCCCTTATAGCATCTAAGCATTTGAAGGCAGCACTGAGTTGTCAACTCTCACTTGGGGAGAACATGAATACAGAGATACTCTCAGGGAACATACATTATCTTTAAAAATGTGTGTGAAAATAGATTTGAACTTTAAACATGAACCATTGTCGTCACCTGCTAACAAAAGGCTAAGTTTTGGGGAACCGTTTTATTGGTGTTTGAGCCACCAAATACATGGGATCCTCCTGCACAAAGAGAATCTGCTCACGGTGGTGAGGAACAAGGTCTTTGTGTTGGAAATCAATCCATGGGATGTTCAAACATGATGCGTGTAATTCTTCCCAATCTCCAGAAAGAAAGAAAAAAAAGCAACGTGCAACACCATTAATCATTAGCATGTAGTTGTTTTCAAAGCTAGACTCATGTTTGCTTGTGAGGTGATGCTCCCACACCCCAAATATCTCCCCTTCCCTAGCTAACACTTTTTGTGGCACATATACCTGTGTGAGGCACATATATGTGGGGTGGGAATTTTAATGGGAATGAGAGGGAATGTTGAACTTTCTGGTGGAAGGCAGATATGGGGGTAGATAACAGAAGGCTCTGGGTACCTGAAAGTGCTAGGAAACAGAATGCAGGAAGGGGTGAGGTCAGAGATTTTTTTCTTCTAATGGGAAATTAACCTCAGATCTATCTATATTCTTTCTATATGTAAGGAAGATATCCAATGAATTATACAAAATCAGGTCACTAGGATAAAGCTTCTATTTTTATTAACATGTTGCATTTATCTTCTTAAAATATGGGTCCTCTCACGTTAGCTTTGAATACTGCGGAGAAAATCATTTGGAGTCCATTCCAAGAGGGTACCTTAACTTCTCACTTTCTAAAGGGGCAGCAAAAAATGGAATGTGTATGAAGAGAGTAAAGAATCTCAAGAAAGAATGATACAACTTTTATTTCTCATGGATTTTAAAGATACTTTGCTACATAGTTTATGTTTTTGAGATTATATTTTTTCATTTGTATGAAGTTCAACCTTATACAATTTTAAGGTGATGTTTGGTAGTGTAAGTGTAATCTTTAAAAAGTTTAGAGTTTTGGAATGTATAGTATATGAGGTAAAATCAAGAATTACATTAAAAATTGTTTTTTCCTCTGCACTAATTTTGCAGTGAGGCTCAAATGGCAAGTACACTATTAAATGACATTTACTATCAAAAATAGGAGTTCATTTGAGTTACTATGAAAAACATAAGCCACTGTGACTGCCAGTGGCACATTTTACCATTTTAGACATTCAACTATATAGAAATCTCTGGGCTATTACACTCAAACTCATCTGTACTGCCAAACATGGCACTTTAAAGAAGGTTCTAGAAAACAAATGCAATCATTGTTGTTTTGGGTGAAGTTATTAGCCTATACAAAAGGGAATAAGATTAAATAAAATGTAAACATACAGTATTTTATAGTGACAGATCATTCTTACCACTTGGAAAAGACCAAGTTTATCCATTTCTTTTTTGAACAAAGGTTAATGTTTTCTTTACAGCACGGATCATCTGACGTAAAACAATTACAATACATGCCCATTCTAATATAAGAGAAATTCTTCAGAGTTCTTTAAAGCACAAAACACATGTTCTTTTTTCAAAGACTGACAAGTGCTTAGTTATCACTAAAATGCTAACTTTAGCAACTAAAAATTAGTGATTCACTATCCTAAAATTCAAATAATAAATTAAAAAGGCTAGTTACAAGTGTTTTAGATAACAAATGTGATAAAATAAGAATTTTAGATAGTTTCATTATAGACTATTATTACTGGCAGTCATCAACATCTATGCAAGATGTACAATGTGATACTTGACAAAATTCAATCTCATCATTCAATAACTCACAAATGCAAGCTCACAAAACATTAAATGAATTATGCAATTGCAAAGTGCTCTAATGCAACATTAACCACATGCAATCAACAATTTGGAACAGTATCCAAACAGACATTACATTAAACATTAGTTTTTCAAGAAAGAAAGCAGCTCGAAGTTTACTGGTGCAATTTGTCTTCGGATTTGGTGCCCCAAACAAAAAAGTTAGGTTTGATTATGAATTCTGATGGTGATGGCAGTAGCTATGGGAGCAGCAGCAAAACTTATGGGAGTTCTTCAAAATGAGCCTATTCCAGGCAGATGGCGCGTGTATGTATGTGCGTATATGTACACACACCCACGCACGCACGCACGCACACACACACACAGCTACACTTGGATGTACGGCTGAGATATGTGCCATATATGTATGTGCACGTCCTTGAACACATACATGCAGTTCAAAGAATCACAAATCAAATTAGTTTTAATTCAGAGCTGATTCCGAGTACTTAAAAAAAAAACGTAACTATCTAAAGCCCTCTGTTTTTTCCCAAGTTCTGAAGACCTGAAGAGGTGCTTTTTGAGTAGACATTAAAATATTTTTAGGCCAAGTAAACTGTGCTTTCTTTAAAAGTGACTTATCTTTGAATTCATGAATATATATACCTGTCATAAAGAACTCCACATTTATCAAACAAGAAACTTCTATTTTTTCATGTATGTTTTCATCCAGTTTTTGTTTGCTAAGCACCTCCAGTTATTCATCATAATCCATTCATTACCAAATAATTAAGACAAATGAGGAGGTAGAAATATAGCACTAGATTGCTTTCACAGCATCAGACTTTAAACATTTTTATATAGCAAGTTAGTGTAAATTTCAATCATTCTGAATTTTTCACTTGGTCATCTCTGTAAAACAGGTCAGACTATCACTGTTATATTCATGCTGACTGGTCAGAAAATCAATTACTTACTGTTTGCCTCTTAGAAAGTTTGTATCACCAGATGCCATGTCGAAACTAAACAAAATAAAAACGAGGAAAAAAAAAAAGGTCCCAACCAAACAAAAAACCAAAAATTGCTGTTTCTGTGGCTTGCATTTATTAAGGTGCCAGCCTCTAACTAAAATTATAAGTACTGAAAATGGCAAAAATGATGTGCTGTTGTCTCAATGCCAGTGTTAAATGCCACTGTTTTTGTAAAAGCAATACAGAAATAATTTTAGTACATGAAAAAATAAAGTGTAATACAGTATTAAAAATAAAGTTATATTTTCACTTGATTACAAAGTACTGAATGATAAAGGCAATCAAAATGGAAAAGAAAGCAAATAACGCAAGGATGACGGCTGCACACTGCTCATCACTGAGTGCCCGCTGGGTCCTTGTGTTTTCCACAGTGTCTCTGTTGGTGCTGGCTGGTGGTTCAGTTCTCTGAGAGATGAAAAGCACTGTGGTGCTGTACGGACCTACCAGGTCCTGCTGCCCCACAGGGCCTTGGCACTGGCGAATGGCACATACACGGAAACGATATTCACAGTTCAGCTGAAGGCTTGAATAGCGGAATGAAGAGTCGGGACCTTTGTAAATCTGTTAATAAATATTAGAAAAAAGAATTGTATGTGATGGCAGGGCAGAAAAATGTTAAAATGGCTAATTTTAGAATATTTTTGACATGAAAGCTAGTGAATGCCATTGCTTTTATCTTTTAAATGACATCTGAAAAATACTTATCTGTTAAAGATCTTACCAGTCTGCTGTAAGAGGGCAAGAGAAATGTGAAAAGTGAGGAGGTGAGCTCTACCCTCACAGAGCTTACAGACCAGTTAAGGAGTGAAGATGTGTCCTGAGAGTAGCCGGAGAGGTTCAAGCTTAATCAGTCCACAGGCTTTTCCCTGGTTTCCTCAAATCTAGTTAAGTCAAACTTTTGTGAAGTCATCTATGAAAGGAGGAACACTGTCTAATCTTGTTTTCCCATATCATCTTTGTATAATTCGCTTCTTTAAATTTCAAACAGCTGTTTGAAACACTAAGTGAATAAGGGGAGTTTTCTTTAGGTGTCCAGCAAATCATTTTATTAACTTTAGAGAGAGAGTTACAGAGTAAGATCTTAAAACTTAACTCCACTGCCCATCCCACAGAAGGGAGATGATAACAGTGGAAGTCCATGTACTTTGAAGAGCATGCTAATGGTTACAAGGATATGTACCGAAACTGGTCACTTCTGTCCTACCAACATCACATTTGATGTCATCTTAGACCAATCACTTTAAAACAATGGACATCATTAAATATCCTGCAATTATGAAAATGAAATAACTAACACTTGTTAAAGAACTTATCACAATGCCCAGCACAGAATGAGGGTTCAATATATGGAAGCTCTTCATTTCTATTGACGAGTGTCTTCTTTTATTCTATAAATTAAAAAAGAATACAAAAAACATAAAAAAGCGAGGCTCACAGTGACTTTCCTGTTGACGTCTTCCAGTTAGTTGGTAGGTTATGACTCAGATCAACCAAAAGTGGGTGAACATTCTTTCATACATTTTTAGCTACCTTAATTCTATCTGTATTGTAAATTTAAGTCTTTACATATGGCTTTTCTCTCAAAGGAACAAAAATCCTTGTCTCAATTTTGCATCTCCAGAATCCAGCATATATAAGATACTGAATAAAAGTTCATTAAATTTGCAAATTATTGACTATGAGTCAAAAGGTATTATCAGTGGAAGTTGAGAAGATAAACTTATTTTAAGAGATAAGCCTTCAGATGAATCTTAAAAGAAAATGATGAATATGGGCACATGTGAGTATTTTAGGAAGTGGGAATGTAGAAATGGCTCTTGTCTTGAGTGATGAAAGGATTAAGTAAATCAGAAGGTTATATTAGAAAGCAGTGTGAAACAGTATCATACAATAAGGTCAAGTTAGTAAAAATAAAAAATCCCTTTATCTTATGGACACAGTGGGTGACACTATTTTTGTTCTTTAAAATTTTCTTTAGTTTCCACTTGTTTTCAAGTGAGTATGCGAATATAGTTAGGAAGACTTGAACAAATGGACTGAGACATAGTATGTATTATTTTATGGTAGTTATTATAAGATAAGGATAAGCAATATATTACTTTTAGATTGAATATGGATTTAAATCTTTCCTTGTTAGAGTATATATTTTATTACATTTAAAAGTAATTATTATGATATAGGATGAAGCGTGTATCTCATAATTTGGCACATATGAGCACAGAATATGATCCTTCTGTAATTTATGAATATACTATTGCAAATAATTATTTTGCAGTTATCAAGATATGAAGACAAAAGTAAAAACCTCACAAAAAATTTAATGTAGCTAATCACATAACTTTTGTCTCTACCATTCTTCCCCTCTATTACTGCTAAAAGAGTTTTAAGTTGTAAATGAATTTGGTTCTTTCAGAGCAGTTCTTAAATTTACTGTGCCTAAGGCTCACTTGAAAACTTAAAATATAAACAGAATTGTGCATCCCACGCTCAGACATTCAGGTCCATTAGGCACTCGGAGCAGCACTGTTTTTGAGAAAGGAAGTTGTAGAGACCCAAAGGGTCCCCAGCACCTGTTGTTCAATATTGCCAACAATGCCCTGACTTCAGACAGGTTGTCATGTACTAAGAAAAGCTGGTTTAATTTTTAACTCCAGAGGTGGGCTCTGGTTGGCTTAAATCCCTGACATTGTCACTGGTTTAGGGATAGCTTTGGCTTTGTAACCAAGTGCTTTCTTTTCCCTGAATGTGAAAGAGTAAGAGTAAGTTTCCCTCTGCTAAGAGCAGCCACTAAAGACTGTGAGAGAAATGAAGTCCCTGAGGACTTTACTTGACTTCTGGATCAAACAATTCTGAAGCCTTCCTACATTCAGGCTTCTCCCTGAGAAGTATCTGCTTGCTTGCTAAATTCTAAGCAACTTTCTTTAAATTAGGACAGTAACTCAATAAAATAGCCACCGTTGCCTGATT
Organism: Solenodon paradoxus; assembly: GCA_004363575.1. Taxonomy (NCBI): domain Eukaryota; kingdom Metazoa; phylum Chordata; class Mammalia; order Eulipotyphla; family Solenodontidae; genus Solenodon; species Solenodon paradoxus. The sequence continues at coordinate 418,204 of RJWH01000323.1, read as the reverse complement.
TCCTTATATGTAATATTTGTGTTGAATAGGAAATATATTTTGGGACCATTTAGCTGTTTTTAAGTCAGTTTGAGTTGGTTTTCCTGGTCCAGGTGATCCCCTACTGATAATAGTTTGATTAATGATTTTCTGAATTTATGATGATATTAAAGTGATATGCATGATATGCATTTAGTAGTAACTGTGCTTTAAATTTTGATTGAGGCTTTTTGTTTTTCACTTTCAGTATACTATTCAATAAATTACATAAGACAGTCAATACTTTATAATAAGCTTTTACCCAATATAGGCCAATCAAAGTGTTCTGAGTACATTTAAGCTACACTAAGCTATGACATCTGGTAGGTTCGGTGTAATTTTGACTTGGGGAACTTTAACGTATGATGGGTTTACTGGGATACAATTCTATCATAAGCAGAGGAAGATCTGTATTTGTAATAGTTCTGACATAGTGCTGCTTTAGCATCAGATTCCCAGGTGGGATTAATCTGCTTTGAAAGAGATTCTCCTGTCCCCCAATATTTTTACTTTACTTTGTTTACAACTTGTGTGTAATGATGCCATTTTAGTTTTAAAAAAAAAAAAAAAGTGTTTGCTTTTAAAAACATGTAACATGTCTGAATTAAAAGCCAGCAGACACTTGACTTTGGTGTGGATTTTTTTAAAGCAAATAATCTTTTCCTAATGCCAGTAAAATCATATATATTGTGTATTTGGGAGTTATGATGTATGTTCAGAGAGGAAGGCGAGAGCCAGAGGGAAGAATATAATTTTAGAAAATAAGGCACTTCTAGGTGAGGTACTACAGAGCAGGTACAAGGCAGCAAAAGAAGGCAACAAGGTTTTTGGGCAAAGCTACTGATGAAAGAGGGATGAAGAAAGGGAGAAATCTAAGTCTGACTTAGGTTCATAAATACTTGATGTTGCCAGGCTAATTTGTTTCCAGATCCCCAAACCCAGCACATTAGAGGCTATATTATAGGCTAGCCTAAAAACTCAACTACCAACTTATGAATAATTATCCCATTTATAGATTAAACACCCACGAAGGCCTAGACTCTTCCACATTTCAATCTTGAACTCAAATTATGCTTGAGAGCTCACCAGCTCCCATAACACTCACTTAAGTGACAACATTTTAGAAAATGTTCCCAAATCCAGCTGGAATAAACCATTCTTTTTTGTAAAGTAAGTTTTATCTTTGTTATGAACTTCTATTTGTTTGGCTCTAAAAAAGGTCATGATTATAAAGTTTCCGATTGCTGGCTAAATTCTAAACAACTTTCTTGATATCAGAACAGTAACTTAATAATGTAAGCTATATCCCACCCCCATAGTCCTTTATATGCACTATTTAATCATATGCACTGCAAGTGAAATATACTTTAAAATATTAAATTTGATGAGTGCTGAACTCTTAAGACAACCTTCAAACTTCTGAAATGTTACTTGCCAATATTAGTTGTGAAATTTCATTAATACATGAGATTTAGATGAGCATAGAGAGGACGATGTTCTAAAGAAATCAGTGTGACAGTATGCTTATAATCTAAGTACAAGCAAAGATAGGGTTAACTTGCTCATAAGTTAATATTAGAATTAGTATTGCTGTTTTGTGTAATGATATGAAGTTTATTAAAATTCATATAATACTCAAATGTGGGATCCCTATTTCCTTTAAACATGTAATACAATTACATTTTCTTTAATTTTGCTTCCTCCTTGGAAGGAAACAAGCCAATTCATGAATTTTTCAAATCTAATTATCATGTCATTTTATAGATGACTTAATAAAGAAAAACAATCATGTCAAATTTAATCTGACTCTGGGGCTTTTTGTGTTTTCAGTTAAGAAATTACATGTTCATATTAAACTTGACAAAAATTATTCTATTATTAATAGTTAAAATAGCACACAACTGAAATAAAACAGAAGAATGATCAATTTCCTAATGGGGGAGAAAACCCTAATGAGATAAGGTACTAAAAGGAAAACAACTCAGCTTAAAAGTCCTCAAAATCAAGAAGACTGACAGCAAAAAGGGTAAATCATATGAAACAGTTACAGAAATTAGCCTTCTGAGCTACAAAAAGCCTTATTTATAAAAATTATAATGAAATAGTGTCTGCTTCCCACTTCATCTTGAATGCTCTTCATGCTCTACCAGAACTATCTTTGAATTTCTTGGTCAAAAAGGTGATACGTTGTCTAGGAGTCCATAATAATTGCGTCTATTGATTAATTTTTAACACTGCATTATAATTGTAACTATTACTATTAATGTAAAAGCCACATTACTGGTCTTTCTGCTTCTGCTCTTGACCCACAAAAGCCGAAATGACTTTGTGTTTGAACATGTGACAACTTTGGTCTAAATGCTCAAGTGGTGTCTCATTTTACAAGGAGCAAAAGTCACAGTATAACCTACAATACTCGCCATGGCCTCTATACTGCTCAAATCCAAACTACCCTACTTCATCTACTATTCTGCCTCGATCAGTCTGTCCTAGCCATAGTGGTTTGGTCTTTAAACTTAACAAGAACACTCCTGCCTGAAGGTCTTGGTATTATTTCCTTTTCGTGGAACTCTCTTCCCTCATTGTTCACTTATTTTGGGTCTCTGTTCAAAAGTCACCTGACTGCCTTACAAGGAATATAGCATTAGCTATCCCTCCCTGAAGTATTCTCTATTCCTTCTCTCCAGTTTCATTTTTTTCTCTATGTCCTTATCTCTATTCTGACATATAACTTTATTGATGTGTTTATTTTCTCCGAGTGGCCCTGTTGCTACTATTCGAAGGAAAGCTCGATGGAGGCAGGAATACTTTGTTTAGTGTTGTATCGTAACTGCCTGGCTCAGAGTTCAATAAATACATGATGAATGAATAATCCATTTAATTATAGTTCATGCCCCAAATATTTTGAATGAGATACTTCTGGAACGCAGTAAGCACCAAACAAATTTTTTTTGAGAAAAGACAGTTAAATCTTATGAAATACATAAAAAGGAAAAAAGTAAAATTATATATCTATAGAACTGTATCTTGGCACAAACCTGCTTGAATTCTGAATCTTTTCCCACCATTGCTTGAAGACTGTATATAACAGGATCACCTTTCATTGGCTGTAAACACTCCCATGTAATTTCACAAATGTGATCATTTACTTTCTCTATCTTGGGGGCTGTGGGGGAAAAAAAAAAGCTGCTCTTCTTGATTTTTAACTTGGCACATCACATAGACACTGTTTTAACCAAAACAAGTTGAACAAATCTTTAAAACCCCATTATAAATTTGAAATAAATTATCAGTAAACTTTTGAAATTTGCAGATAAGTGGTCAATGTTCATATTATCTTCAGGCCATATAATCTACATATGCTGCAGTGACTGGATTTGCTAAAGCGAGCACTGTTTTTATTGCGCCACAAGTGTGTGGCACGACAAGTCACAAACAACTTGTATGGCACAACTAGAATGACATTTTATAATTTAAGAATTCTCCTAAAAGGATGAGTTGAAATACACTTCTAGTTGCTTGACCTCCGATGACAATCTCACTCAATAGCGGGGTACATACAACAAAGGAGTTAAAATTGGCAATCGTCATAATGCTAAGAGACACTAGACAAATGATGGAGCAGAAAAATGGTTTACTGAAACTCATTAGCATTATTAGAAAAACTAAGAACAGTCTTGCTAACTATGGATCTTTCTAATAAATGATAATATTCATGATCCAGGACACTGTACTAGAAGCCTTCGTAGTTTGTCCTCCAGGTATGAGGAACTTTAGTGCTTTTGGCTAAATGTATAAAGTGTAATCCTTGTCACTTTAAAATAAGAACTTCCCTTGTATTAATTCTGAAGATATTCAGGCACATTTCAAACATACCGTGGGATCCATTGTAGATAACTGCAATAAAGACAGTCAAAACATTTTTTTGTTTGCGACAGAAGCTTTATTTACACCATTATACTGTAGCCTGTAAGTGTGCATTATGTAAAAAAGTTTGCATACCCTCAGTAATGGTTGTAATCTTTTTGCTGACAGAGGATCTTATAAACAACAGTTATCTTTGAATCACAATGAAAGAGGTATTCCTATATCTATATACAAATATGCATGTATAAACTTGATTTAAAAATTAAGCTAAGAATTTATGTTTTGCTTAACAGATGACCTGGTTCTCTCCCTGGAATCCAAATTAGTGGGACAGCAATTAATTCAAAACAGTTTGTGTCATTTTCTTTTCTTTTAAGTAACAGCAAATAACAAATAACAAAGGACCCCACTATAAAAAGAGTATCTATTCAACTTATTAGTTTTGTGATAAGTTATTAAAAATGTTAGTGACAAAACTAGCACCTGTTGGAGTAACAATTTGCTAGATTAAAATATCTTTTATTATTGAGTGAAATTCCAAGTAGGTGGGCTTGCCTATAATTTCCTTAATGGACACAAACTGGTTGATAAATTTTAAATAAGTAAATCATAAAGAAAACAACTTGAGAATGTATAACTTACCTTTCAAAGCAGCTGGGACAGATTTTGGAGTAGTGAAAATGTATTCTTGTGAGAGAGGACCTTCCCCAGCTTCATTACAAGCTTGAATACAGAATTTATAAGATGTTGACTCATTAAGTCTTTGTACTTTGTATGTATGACATGGTCCTCTATACAAAGACACAAACCTAAAATGGAAATAACTTATTAAAAATGAATCTTGACTATCTTATGAAAGATGGTTTAAAAACAACTAAGTTACTCTTGGAACATTATTTAGGAGTAATAAGTAACTCTTAGAAATTAATGCCAGGGATGGTTTGTCATTCCAAATATTTGTGTTTTTTAATCAGATGATGAAAATCACAGAATTGGCAAATTTTCCACTTTGATACTGTGCCCTGAAAATTTCTTGCTAAATTTTATGTTCAATCATAGTAGCTATTTTCAAACTTCTGGCACAGATTTGTTTTTGACTGTTGTCTTTTAATATAAACATTTAAAAAAGATATACTCAGAACATCACATTTTCATTATAAATTATTTTTAAAGGAAAGGTGTAGGCAGGAATGGAGATAACTAGGCAAGCAGGCAGGAACAGAGAGGAGGGAAGAAGCATTTTTCTTTTCTTTTTTTTAATTTAGTTGTTCACTGTCGTTGTCGTGGCACCTCCACCCCAGGATATGAACCTGGTTACTTGGGATGTATGTGGACTGTGCTTGGTTGGAGGTGATGGACCTAACTGCTACTCCACCAGGGCACACATCATTATAAATTACTTATAACTATAGTCCTAAATATATATACTATGATATAACCTATATTTATTAGAATTATTATCTTCTAACTGCATACTTGTAAAATCTGTTTCTAGTAAGTTTTCTTGTACTATCTCAAATGTAAATGCTAGAAAGGAGATGAAAAAATTTAAAGAATTAATTCACTCAGCAATAATAACATATATTAAAGATAAATATCTGTGTGCCTGTGTTTAAAGCCTATGACAAATCAAGAGAATTTCTAGTGATAAGGCTATAAAGAATATATAAAATTCTGCTAAGAATAAAGGCTAACATTCATAGAGGTAAAGATTTCAGCAAATGATCAATATTGTTTGCTCTGTGACATGCTCCTACTGGTGATCTAGTATGTTTAATTTAATATTATTTTAAATGTCCAAATATTTCTGAGAGTACTTATATACAAGCAGCATGAACATTCCACTTTTGAATTCTTGGGTAAGATAAAAAGAAGACATAAAATAGTCACTAGTACTCTGAGCCCAGGTATACAGATTGTTTTTAAACTCAGTGAAAAGTAGGAAAGTAAAAATCAAATCCTTAAAATATTAAGAAGAGTAGTAGCTATAGAGGACTTATAGAGCATTTTTATATGGGACATAATGTCTATAAGAAGGCCCAGAATGGCATCTGAATAATTTATGTTACACATATTTTGAGTTAACATTGTTAATCAAATGTATGACTTAGTAGGATAGTATAAAGCATGGATAGTATAAAGTATAAAGTGGGAAAGTATAAAGTATAAAGTGGGATAGTATAATGAAAATGTAATAGATAGATAAATAAATAGGCAGCATAGATAGAACCCGAATAACAAGGGGACTGGATAATTAATCATAGTCTAACTGAGATCCGACAGTGAGGAACTGACTATATTCACTTGGTGTGCTGAAGAATGAGACATAATCAAAGATCTCAGAGGGCTTAGCCAATCAATCATTTACTGTAAAAATGGTCTGTTGCTGAAAATAAGTGTTGAAGAGCTTACTCTGCAGTCATGATTTTTTTTTTTTTTTTTTTTAGCATGAAGGGAGTAAATGGGTTAGAGCTAATTTTTCCTTTTGGCTTTCTACTCACAAATTATAAACTGAAAATTTTCACTGTGTCTTCTGATATTTTGGAAAGAGCACACTCAAAATTATTATATGAGAATTCTCTATTTTTGAAAATGTTATTTACTTTTGTTCATAAACATGTATACACTTAAGATTTCAGAAATGATATAAAAAATTAACAACATCTACCTTCCATTCTTATCCTCCATCTGAAGGTGGTACTGAATACAATCTGTTGACAATGTCTTTGGGGTTCCCTCTCCCCATTTCAGCTTAAGGTTCTGGTGGTTGAAAGCAACACATTCCAGACGAGGTGGATCAGGAGGAAGGGGCTTAGTTTTCAATTTTATCATGTGGCTGAAAGGACCAGCTCCAAGGCTATTCAGGGCCTGAATTCGTATTCTAAGTGCCAAAGTAAAAAAACAAAAACAAACCGATTTATGATTATTTCATTTAAATGGTCTCTGGTCTAGGCAAAAAATAAGTTTTTACATTATACCTGTATGTTGTATCTGGTTGCAAATTGTTTATAATAGAGCTTGTAACCTTTCCTACTGTCAAAGGCTGTTTATCTCCAAAGTCTATGCTGTAGGCAAGGATTTCAGAACCATGGTCACAAGGCTTTACCCAGCTTACTGCAAGGCATGTAGAAGGAGAATAATGGGGATTTTCTATATCATCATCACTTATTTCTTGAAGACAAGTCACAACAGCAGGAACTGATGGTGGAGTCACACAGGCTACCACTTCACTGAAGGGACCTGCACCCACAACACTCAGAGCCTACAAATTAAGAGAGAACATGAATTAACAAAGACATGACCATGAAAATGCTCATGAAACACAAACTCTGGATAAAGTAACAGGTACTTATTGACTTTACCTGAACTCTGCAGTAGTAGGTAGTTGCTGGTGAAAGTCCTTTAAATTCATAACTGAGACCAGGCCCACAGTAACACATCTGCATACTTCCTTCAACTCCTCCCCACTCCAATCGATATTCGGTAACATCAGTTCCATTACTCAAAGGGACCTTTAAATTAACAATGGTTAAAGATCTTAAGACTTGACACTGATTTGCTTTTGGGCAAAAATGTTCATTACCTGAGCATATCAAAATTGGATTGCTTTTGCATTTCTTTAAAACACAATTAAAACTGGTCGACTTTACATTTTTATTCATTAAGGTAATCTGAGTTTAAGGATTGGTCAAAAATGTAACTGCTTTTAACTAGAAGTAGAAAATGGGTCATTTTGGACAGTATTTTAAAGTAAATATACTTCAAAATAATTCTATTAAGTAATATAATATGCTAAAGCATACAAGGACATTTATTTGTTAAATTTCAAAGGAAACTGAAAATGTTAATTATCATTATTATTGCTATATGCAATAAATACATTGGAGATAATAAACATGAGAGAAATACTATTATACTAATTTCAGTGAATGTTTGTTCTGTACAACAGTGGCTAAATATCTCAGTAATGAGATAAAGTCTTTGATAAAATACAAAGCACATCATGAACAAGAGTCTATTTGTAAGGCAAATGTAACTTAAATGCTTCAAAGAGAAAAAAGAATTCACTTTTTACATGAATTTAAACTAGGCCTTGTTCCTTGTATAACTAAGAAGCAAAATTTAACTTTACCCTTTTATATAAACCAATCACTTACTGTAAGTCAACAGAAATGACAATACCTCCCAATTCACTTGTGCACAGGTTGCAGATCTGCATGTCACCTGAGGGGGCTTGCACTGATCTGGTGGTCCAGGAGCTGTGGTAATATCACATTTTTCTGAAAATGGTCCAAACTAGAAAAACAAATATAACCAATGTTTACATTTTCCAGTCACTGCATACAGAGCTCTCCAGAAATATTCACAAGTCATTAAGTGTAGGATCCCTCTCCTTCAGGACTAATCAGTCATATAATTCAAAAAGCATTCACAGAAAGCAAAAGCAAAAAGGTTTAATGATCATGGAAATGAAGGTATGGGGTACTTTAAGTTCATATACTGTGCTTTTTTCTTTTGGCCCTTATTCCCTTAATGAACTGTTTTTTGTAAGATGAGAAGGCAGGGAATTAAATAGGTGAGTTAAATCAGAAGAAATTATGTGAGGAGTGGAATGGCTACCAATTAAAATCATGGAAGATAGTAGGCATAAATTATCTTAAATTCAGAACAGCTTTAGATGGGTCTAAATACATATTCCTGGAAATAAAGTAAATACTTAATATGATTTTTATAAAATATCAGAAATATGAACATAAAGATTCAGAATAGTATTAAAGATGATATCTCAATGTCTGTAGTCTTGGGTGATGACAAGATAATGACCTCAGACAGGAAGGAATGACTTATGTAGGAGTGCCAACAAAGTGCATATAAATTTAACATCTCAGAAATTAAAAAGTAGGTTTGCAGACATAAATACTGAATTCTGTTGGAGAACAGGATATAAAACAGTTCATTAAAATCTAAAGTAATGGGTTGGGGAGAGACATCAATTTAATTTTGTGAAATTTAATTATAGAATAGTTTAAAGAAAGTATTACTCAACTGAGGTAAGACATTGCTTTGTCCTAAAAGAACCTGCTTAGATGTAGAGAAATGAGAGGTCTCATAATGAGAAGAAAGGGCTTTGGCTCTGGAGTCTGACAAATCTGAGTGTGTGATTTATATCATTTCTTAGTTTGTGTGACTGTGGGTAAGATACTTAGCTTTTCTGAGCCCCAGCTTCCTCAGGTGTAGTGAAAAAAAAAAAAAAATCCATACAAAACCAGAAATGCTTAAAATATAAATCACAAAGTTGCCACTGAAAATGCTACATATAACTAGCCACAAAGCTTAACTACTCTTAAGTATTTTATCATGTTTTTATCTACTCTTAAATTAAGTAAACTATATTAGCACATCCAAAAGACAAACTTCAGTCCAGCTGAAGTCCAACCCCATTATAAGTGGGATTTGAAAACACAGAGATTCTGTAACAATTAGGTTACATTAGATATTTTTATTTTATCAATGCAGGCTTATTAAAAATTGGATCATATGTGGAACAGCAAAACGTTAACCTTAAGTAAAGGAAACAATTACAGATGTTAAAATGAAACAGCATTCTGATTAATTCAGTCAACACAGTCTTCCTACCCCCATTTTATTAGCTGCATGGAGTCTGAAGCTGTAAGTCTTTCCAGGAAGAAGGTTGCTCACTGTACATTCTACTTCAGAACCTTGGTAAACTTCTCTGGGTTCATCTTTTTCTACTGGAGACATTTCTATACCATAGCAGGAAATGGGTGCTCCACCATCGACCAGAGGGGGTCCTAAAGATGGAAAAATTTAAGCAATTTAACAAAAGGATTATATTTAGTAGTAACTGAATTATATTTCATTACAAAATGGAAATTACCCCATCGTAACTGTATTTCTTTTGCTTTGGCTCTACCCTGTAATCTGGGAGGAAGGCATGGGCCAGGAGGCACAGCTGGAGTCTGCACAAGTAAAGGTTCAGATACCTGCCAAAACAAAAGCAGAACAAAACCAAAACTGCCCAGGTGAAATAATCAGATTGTTTCTGTTAAAGGAAAATAATAAAATACAAAAATTATACCAACAATTTAATTTTTAATTTTTTTCCCTTCTGGTTCTGGGTCTTAAACCCAGGTTCTTGGGCTTTACTTGACTAGCAACTGAAATGGAATGAAATTCTAAATAAAACAAAAAACCCAATTAAATCTGAAAATTTATGTAAACGAATTAAAAAAACATGTACTATGTGACTACTGTATGTAGAACAAGTTACTGGGAAATAAAAAGAACAATGAAAAAAACTCTTTTCTTCTTTCCATAATAAACAAATTAAAAAATAACCAACTTCCAACATAACCTAATGGACATTTTTAATCCTGTCCAAATGGATGTACAAATTTCTTCTAAGGAGGGTTTTTATTAACATCCCATAAATGCTGTCTGCCTTATTTTCAGGGTGGTTAGACTATTTTGGTTACTTTACTGTATACTATTATCTTTTAACCTAGACACTAAGTTAATTATTAAAATATCTTTCTTTCCTTTTATCTAAAATAATTTAAAAATCTGGAAAGCTTTTCCAGGTATTTGGCATCTTTCCAGGAATTTGACATTGCTTGTAAATTCTATGCATTTAAGCAAATGTATCTCTTAATTTTACTTTTAAAAGGCATTCTCTTTAGAAAGTCCATTTCTGCCATATGTTCTTTTATCTACAATGTTTGAGGTTTACATGTAACATTTTTTTCAATCATAAATAAAATATCTGGTTGTCACTTTATCCAGAAAGTATGTAAGAATGCTATAATAATATATTAGAAAAATAAGATTTCTTGAGGGGTGAGAGGGGGTTGCCTCTTTTTCCCCCTCAATGCTGATAGATTAGATAAAATGAAGCAACTAGATCACAAGCCTATTGGTCAGGACTTTTATTCAATTGCACAATACTCGACATCTTCAAAAAACCCCTTATAATTCATTTTTAAAACTTCTATTGAATTAAATAATGAAAAATGATTAACTGGTCTTGATACACTCATTAAAAAAAAATACCTCTACAGAACATTAATAATGAATGACACATTTTAAATCCATTTTGGTTATTGGGTCTTTAATATAACTGCCAACTTTTCTGAAATAAAATCTGTTTAATCAATAGTATTTTATTATTTGTCCTGACAATTTATGAAGCAGTAAACCATACTATTATTCCTGTTTGTTAGGAATGGTTAATTGAGCATCATTCTAAAGTAAACATTTACAAAGTTCTATGCAATGTTTTGTATATTTGCTTTTCTAAAGCTAAACACAATCAGATAATATTTACTTAATATCAACTATTAGACTAAGTATTAAAATAATTTGGCCATGATAAAATTAAGCACATGGGTTGCAGAAATTACTTTTATATATCTGTGGATACGTTTTCAATGTTTGAGGTAGCATCTGGTGATCTCAATGCATTTGACTAAGATTTAAAAACAAGAAGAAAATAAAAGAATCTGCATGCCTTACCGCACTCTGTCCTCCATCACTGATGCAGTAAACCCGCAAACGATAAAAACTGCCTGGATTCAGTCTATCACAAAGATGTTCCCTAGTAGCGCCACTGTATATCATTTCCCATTTGTTTCCTGTAAGGTAAAGAATAATGTTCAATTGGTTACAAGGTAATGTTTAACATTTTGGTATCATGGACACAGCAGGTATCCTAGCTTCACTAAATAAGTGTTTAGATAATTTGTCAAAAAAAATTTAAGCTTGTTATGAGTTTCCTGGAAATGATCTAATTTTCTTTGTGTGCAGCTTCCTGGACAAATTTTCATGACTTTGTTGATGTGAAATATCTTTGTAACTCTGCAGAGACTTTGGCTTAGATTAATACTTTGCTTCTAATTAAGCATTTTAAATGTGTTTATTGGTCCAGTAATAACATTATAACACACAAAAAAGAGAATCAATCAATACCAAAGGAAATTTAGTGTTAATTAAAAGACATTTTTTTTTAAATAGGAAATCAGTCACTTCAAAGAAATAAGGATTATTAAACAGGAGTCCAGAATACAGTTCACTAGGTATACACAGACTTTGTTACCAAAACTAGTATAATGTAACTTAAATTTCAGAAGATAATTTTCTCTTATATATGAGTATAAATTCAAACAAAAGAATTCTGTTTCTTATTCCAGGGATATTGAATTGAGCAATGCAAACAATTAAGAAAAATATAAGAAACTTTCAATGTAATTAACATAGACAGACATTAGTTTTACATTTGATGCACTGTTTATAGAGATTATAACTTAAAGTGGGTCATTACAGCAAAATCCTAACTACTACAAAGGGAAAAAAAATCAGGACTTATATAAAGTCATGAGCAGTAGAGGCAAATTGGCCAGTATAAATTCAGTTATGCTTACCATTAAGCCCTTCTGCCATCTCCACCACATATTTATTGATAGCTGCCCCTCCACTGTCTTTTGGAGGATCTATCCAAAAAAGCCAAAGTGGTATAAGGCAAAGCACACACAATTTAAAAATGACAAAAATTATAATAAACAGAATACCAAGCCTAAGCTTACTAGAAAAGAAAAAGAATCACCTGCAGTGCTTTTAAAATTAATACTAGCATCTTATTACTGTATTTTTCCATTAATGCATGTATCAGCAGGTATTCAATAAATATTTGTTTTACATGATTTTCATTTCTCCTGAGAGCCAGGATAACTTTAGCAAAGAAACTCATAGTCCTAAAGTGATTCCAAATTCTTCCTGTATCAAATCTGAAATTAGTATGTGCAAGTATAAAGCTTTTCACAAAAAGTATCCTCGAATCACAACTCTCACAATTCTTATTGAACTTGCTTTAGCTAACACATTTATTCAAATATCTTAACACTGAAATCATTAAAATCAAATCTGAAAGTAATATATATGCATAATATCCTACTTACCCCAAGATATTTTAAAACTGTGTGAATGTATCTTGCCTTTGACTGATGGTTTTACAGGTACTCCTGGTTTATCAGGGCATGTAGCAAATTCTACTACCTCACTTGGATTACTTTTACCTTCTGAGTTGTAAGCAATAACCTATGATGAGAACATAAAGACATAAAATGTCTGATAATGGCTTAAAGAACAGTGATAAGATGTAAATAGCTCTATCAAATAAAGTTTTCATATAGTGATGACTAGTTTATGTGACAATTGCTTATTTTTAATGGAAGTTGGCATAAATGACAAGTGTTCAATCCTGAACTACAAGTCTAATACTTTGATAGTAAACAAGAGTCATCACAGGAACATCACAAGAATAATCTAATGATACCTGATGGGGCTTTTAGATTTGCTTTATTTATTCTTTTAATATTCTTTGGAGTTTAAAAATATGTTCACAAGTTCTTTGAATTTATTTTCTTCAAAAGATAAAGGATAATTCTAATTCTTCCCTCTGAATCATACTTAATGAATGGTTTCTAACAAGCAGAATGTAGCAGAAATAAACTGTGTAGATTCTCTATGGAGAAATCCATGTGATAAGGAAAAGAAGCCTGTAACCAGAAGTCATAAGGGTCCTGATAACAACTACTCTGAGTGAACTTGGAAGCAAATCCTCCATCCCCAGTCAAGCCATTAGATGATTGCAATTTCAGCTGACATTTTAATAGTAATGTCATAGAGACTCTGCAACAGAAGAAGCCAGCTAAGCTGGTCCTGAATCCCTGACCCACAGAAACTGTGAGACAATAAATGCTAATGAAAAAAATGTTATTGACAGAACACTTCATCAAAACATATATATATATATATATACATACATACATACATCTATATATATTTAAGTGTTATTCCAGTTAATACTTAGGGATCCTTTTTTGGAATAATCTCCTGTCTCCCTGGAGATTCTGATTTTACACCCTGCGATTAGAGAGTGATTGCCATGGTGAAACACGATTTTAAACAGAAATTTGTTGATACTGGAAATTTGTATAATAAGGAGATTTTAATTCTATTTTTATGTATGCACTTTTGTCCCAATGTGGCATTAACACGGTAGTGTTAAATGTGGGAGGATTGTAAGAATTTTCAGTAAAGACATTAACAACTTCTCCTAAGACGATCTATTGGTATATTACCGAAGCAAAAGCATAATCCAGTATTATCATAAGACAAATACTAGAGTGAATATACACATACTTCTCAGGTGTTTTATAAATCTTGGAAATGTGAAAGTATATTTGGAAATTAAAAAGAGCCCGTGTTATCAGAAGTTTCAAAGATGAAGCTAATTCATAAAACAAAGCATAATAAATATAATTATTATATATTATATAATTCAATTTCCCATTGTAAAATTTTCTAAAGTTCTACAAAGGAGTAGTGAAATCTATCTTTGTTCTTAAGAGTAAAAACAATTTACAGTGGCTTCTGTCATTTATTCAAAATTATTTGATTAAATAAACACTGATAAGAAAAACTGAAATGTTGAATTTATAAACTAATAAGCAGCCTGTTGTATTTTTGGGAAAACTTCTGACAAAAACATAGGGTGGCTTATATTAAGTAATTCAAGCACTGTCTGTCAAGAAATAGCACTGTTTATCACTGACCAAGTCAGCAAAATATACCCTAGAATGATATATGCTCCATTAGGAAAGACAAAAAATTTTAGGAATTTTCATAGTAGAAGAATTTTCAAAGCTTGCTACTATTCAAGTAATAAGCAAGAATAACAGGTAGAGTATCTACTTTCATCCTCTAAATAGTTCAGTCCTAAGGTCAATAGGTATGCTAAACAAGGCAAACATTTTTGTTAGTGGACAGGGGTGGATTGGGCAGAGGCAGCAGTATTTGCCTAGTGGGGACTTGAGCACTTTGAATAGGACTTTAGGGGTGACCAGGAATAACAAAGCCTTTATAGCAAAAACTATACTTACTACCCAGATTTTGGCATTTAAATACCATAGCTGTTGTTCACTAAAAGGACCCAAGTGCTCTGAGAAATAGCCAATTCCAAAGTTGGAGAAGGGAGACATGAGATTAGAATATCTTTCGTGCTAGAAAGGGCTCAAATAATGAAGTGGGGGGTGGGGCATATGTCCAAAGATGGATTCAGAAGCTAGCTTGAATGGGTTCCCGTTAGAGACAATTTGAACCTAATAATTAATAACTACAATAACTGACTCAATATGCAGAAATCCATGCGTTCATGCTGAAATAACTAAGAGAAAAGCTTTTCCTTATAGTATAATGTCAAGCAGTAAAGTGTCAACTAATAAGTGTAGAAGGAACAATAAAATTAAAAATAACCATTTGCCAATCAATAATGATAATAACTGATTCTGGTAACAATTATCAATCAATGTTAAAACAACAGGTTATATTTGATGAGTAAAAAGATGTTTACATAGTATTTACAAAATACTTAACTACAAAGGGCATTAAGAACAATTTTGCAGTGAAGAAACATGGTTGATAGAACTTTCTGCAAAAGACTTCCAGTAAGGAGAAACACTGAAATTTTAAACCTCTTAATATAACAGATTGAGAAAATAGTATTACTTTTTCTGAAATCCCTGCCAAAAAACATTCTGAGTATGTTTAATAACAGCTACATTTTAGAAGATGTTTGTTCACATTATACAAATGAGAATCCTGTAAAACATTAAAACTGTTTTGATTGTAAATGAAGTTTGAGAAGCACTGTTACATATTAAGACAGTCAAGTAATAATTTGTATATTAGAAAAGGCCAAAATTAAGATTGAAACCAAAGGCTTTAAATAACCAACAGTGAGGAACGACAAACAAATCTTTTAAGGGGTTTCAAAGCTTACCTTAAATTTATACTTAGTACTACGTTTAAGATTTTTCACTGTATAAGCAAGATCTTCTCCATCATACTTAGGTTTAAAACCATATCCCTGGAAATGGAAAACAAATCTTCATTAGCTGTCTAGCAGAAGAAATATGGGACAGAATATGTGAAAAGATCTAAGTCCTCGATCTTCTACTACATACAATGTAGTTAATGCTCTTTTGAGCATACTCTCACCTTGATGCTTCTATCATGAGTGGATGGATCTAGAAATGCTACTGTACATTTGTAGGAGGATGAAGAAGATGAGTTATTCTTAGCGAAGACAGTAAAGATCTATGTGTTGAGAAAGAGTTAAGAGTCATGGTAATTTTATCATCAGTAAGCTTATCCCTAGAACATAGAGGAATTTCCCAGACAGGTGTTGCAAGAACCACACAAAACTAAAGCTATTTAATACTTGTAAATTGCCTTGAACACACAGTTGTATTTAAATGAGTACAGAATGGCCGATGGTGCTGGCAGGTGGTGATGTCACTTACTGCTATGTATAGCTCCAGTAATAATACTTCACTACTTTCCAAATGTTATTTAAAAATTTTAAAAAATGAGAAAAAGTTCACATATCACAAAATTCATCATTTTAAAATATGAAATTTCAATGTTTTATAGTATTTTCACAAATTTGTACAAACATAACTTAATTCCTAATTCCAGAATAAAGGCCATATTTTCTTTTTCAATTTGCCATCATGTGTCCTGTATTTTCTCATCCACCATTAATACACGCTGTGTCTCTATGGATTTGCCTATATTCATATAAATAAAATCAAATTATATGGTCTTTTGTGATAAAGTTCCTTTACTGAGAATATTATTTTTAAGGTTCATTCATGTTCTGGTATCTGTCAGAACTCCATTCCTTTATACAGCTGAATGAATGACATTCCAATATGGGGATATACTACGTTTTGTTTATTCATTCATCAGTTGACAGACAACTGAGTTTCCACTTTTTCACTATTAAGAACAATGCTGAGATAAACATTTATGTATAAATACATTTTAAATTCTTCTATATACCTATGAATGGAACAATGCTATTTAAAACTCAAATAGTTTCAAAGTAGCTCTGAAATGCTATGAAACTATAGAGAACTAATAAAAGAAACTTTAACTTTTGTTCAGTTCCATGCTGGCTCACTGGAGGCAAGTCACTCGTAAACAGATTCAGGTTGAATTATAGTCTCTTGTGAGGCTCTTCAAATCTGAGTCACTTGATGAAGCAGTATATGAAATAACTGCAGAAGGCAGACATTATTTCCTTATCTTTAAGAGCTCCTTAATCTAGACAGTTGTGGTGATCTTCACATCTCCTTAATATCTCCAAAACATTTATTTAAATGCACTCTGTTGTTACCAGGTACAATTATACATAAAAAACAAACCACTTCCTATACAAGCAAATAAATAAAAAGAGTGAAGTCTCCTTCACTGTTGATCCTTCCATACATTCTATGCAAAGGATTCAAAGAATTAAGAAAAGGCTTTAACTATTCTGGCAATGTTAGAGGCACAGGTCCTTTTATTGTGTTTTGTTTTATTCCATTTCACAGATGGTGTGTTCTTAACAAGACCCTCCACCAGCAAAAGAATTATGACTTATGAAGGATCAGATGGTTTGCATTTTTTTTTTTTTTAGCAATAAAGTATTTTAATTAAGCCATGTACATTGTCTAGAAATAAAGCTATATTGCAATCTTAGAGACTATATTATAGTATAAACATAACTTTTATATGTACTGGAAAACTAAAATATTTGTGTGATTTATTATACTGCACAATTGGTTATACTGTGGTGGTCTGGAATGGAAGCTGCAATATCTTCAAGCTGTGTCTGTACTGTGTAAGGATAAATGCCACAATAAAATATATTTTGAATATGCTATTTAAAATATACATTCATACTTACTGAAGCTTCTTCCTCCATCTCTAAAATGTAAGAAATCCCTTCATCTGATGGTGTTCCTGAGGGCTTACTCCATTGTAAGGATAACCAAGTAACACCAGCCTTACTTAACACGGGACTTGCAGGCATGGAAGGGGCACAGCCTGAGGTGTAATAGAAAACTTCTTCACTAAAACCGCTGTTGAAACAAAGGATTTTTAAAGAAAGAATGAAAAACTGTTTTTATAAGCTAAAGAACTCACTTTTGATAAACAGTATTTTTTTAAATAAGCTTTTGACAAGTAATTGTAATCCAAAGAATATATCTTGGATTTGATAATATCTTTATGGTAACCAGGTCAGATAGTATTTTTTTAAACTGCAACTTATGTTCAGATATTTATGCCTTTATTTTATGTAGTCAATGAAAAAATACAATAGCTCACAGAAAAGGTATGAACACAGTAACACTCTAATGATACAAGTTTTACACCTTTAAAACCACTTTCGTATGTCATTTATATAAAATAGAAAACACATTCTCATTTATATAATTAAACATACATGCCTCCATTAAGGTGAGCAGAGATAGCTTAAAAATAACAATACATTTCAATGTGATTCTTCAAAGACACTTGTCTATTTAAATTGGGTATTTTAACAACTGAAAAAAATAAACCAATGAAATCCCGTATGTTGCGAATCAATAGAAAAACCTCTGGGCATACATAAAGATTTATTTTATATTATTTGAAAGTCTTGGTACATACAATTGCTAGTTTTAATCTCTCCTGTGGTCCTATTTAACAAACATTCTTTCATTGCCTTTGTTAGGCTAGTAGCACCTTAACTAAAGCAGAATTTGTAGTGGATAATTTGAACTGTGAATAATTTGTAAAAATGAAATGGACTAGATAATCTAAAATATTTATATTAAAACGTATCTTACCTTGTACCATAGTCATTTTTGGCTGATAGTCTAAATTTACAACCCATTGCTGGAGCCAACTTAGTAATTTTAAATTGCTTCTGTGAGCCTATGTAACACTGACAAAATTCTCCATTTCCTTTTCCCTAAAAGAAAATGGTTGATTATTATATATCATGTACATTATTAAAAAATATAAATTCACATAATTACTACTTGATGAACAGTAATATATTGAAAGTCATCTTTGTTACATGCAAATCATGAATCTTAAGAGAAACTCGAGAGAACATACACCTTTTATATGATACTATTCATTAAATGCATAATTCAAAAACTAGAGAGTTGAAATCTTTGTCTATTTTCTTGTACTAAGATGCTAAACCTCTGCGTTCAGTTAAAAAAAATTATTTCAGATATGGAACCCACAATTCTAACGGGGTGAAAAAATAGTCTTTGATATGGAGAACTGAATTTTCCTCAACCAATGAAAAGTTCTATACAGTTTTAAGAAAAGGTCTTTATTCATCCTCAAATCTCTACCTAGATAGCTACTAACCTTATTTTAAATACAATTTAAAGATTTAAGTACTAAGAGAGACATAAGCAGAGAAAACAGCCCAATTAAAGACAATTAAGTGGGGGGAGAATTCAAGACAACGAAACAGTTTAAAAATCTAGGGTTTAAAATAGGCTTCTTATTCTCCACCTATTTTTCTTTCTTTTTTTTCCCTTCCCATCTTCAGCCCCAGGTCTTGAACCTGGGTCTAAGGCTTTCAAGGTCTGTGCCTTAATAAACTGAGCAACAAGGAGGGGATCCAACCATTTTTCTTCATTGTGTTGGTGGAAGTAAAGAGAGTTCAGGATGACTTCAGCTTCAAAGAAAACCTTTCTCTGTATCTGACTGTTATACTGAACACTCTTGTTAGTTTCAATGTTGATTCCACTGAGATGTCTAAAGAGAAAATTATCTCTAAGTACTAAAAATTTGCCTCCCAGTTCCATCTGATCATACCTCATTTTAGTTCCAAATCATACTACATTAACTATTATAAGCTTTCTGAATAATGTATAATAACTGGCAATGGGTACTAAATTTTTCTAAATACCTTTTATAATTATCAAGATGATATAATTTTTCTTCCACATTAGTATGACATAGTCACAGACTTTCTAATTCTGAATTCTCTTAAAGTCTCTGGAATGAACGCTATGTGGTTGTACCCTACTACTCTTATTAATATAATGATGATTTCCCAAATTATTAATGGAATTTATTCTTACTCCCTCCTTTTAACTGTAATGCAAGCTGCAGGGTAAGAGAAAACAAGATGACAATTAAACAAAGCACTAATAGTCCAGTATACTTGTCCTTGTAGCCTGAAAAATGACCTACCAATCCTCTACTATACAGATGGGATTAAGCTGAGGATTCTGAGATGTAGAGATTTTCCTGGATTATCTGGGTGAGCCCTAAATAGAACCACAAGTGTCCATTGTACACAATTTTAGCCATTTAAACAGATTCAATTTTCTTACCTCATCCCATTCTAAAACAAAGTTTTGGATTTTAGAACCATTGTCACTAGGTGCCTAAAACAAATACCAGAAAACAAAATGAGTACAAATTAGTAGTTTTGTAAACAAGGAAATTTACTGGGCTGTAAATGTTCTCTGTGATTTAGACCTAGAAAAATGTGCACAGAGAATACAGAAATATATGTATTCCATCCCCCATAATCCTTCTCAATCCAAGTAAAGAAAAAGTAAGAGGCTACTCAAGTTTTTTCTGAACAATGAACAATCTCTTTAGCAAGGACTAGCTTTACTTTTAAAATCCTTTAAAGAAAATCATTTTACCTTTTTATCAGGTTTTATCATCTTCAAGTTACTAGGACTGATTCCATCATTTTCATTAAAACTCGTAATTTAAAAATAATATTGTGTAATACATCAAGTGAAACAATGGTGCTAAAAGAAACTCTAAGAGGGCATTATGTAGGTTTCAGATGCACAGACTTGTATAACAATGTCTGTATGTTGCACTTGTCATCCAAAGACTAATTTCTATAAACCACCATACACTTGACCCCTTTTACCCTATTTGCCAATTATCTCTTTTCTTCTGGTAACCACTATTTCGTTCTCGCTGTCTGTTTTTGTTCTTGTTTTTTTTTTCCCCCACAGTAAAACGATATAGTGAATTCTAATTTTTTCCCTTAGTTTCAACCTACTTCCTCTTTAGCAGAACAACTTCCTCAAATGCAGAACAACTGATTACTACTGTCCTTATAATAACTTCAAATTGAAGACAACTGACTCTAACACTTCTCCTATTACAATTAATTATATAGTTTTTATATAATATTGCTAACATGAAAACAGCAATCAAGGATTAAGTTTTTAATAGTCTTTAATAACATGGAAGTTCAAATTATTTGTTGAATAATTCACGAACAGAGATCTTACATTTTTTTTTAAAGTTGTAATTTTTAATAGCTAGCATAACCAGAATTTGCTAAGTTTCAAAAATAGCTCACTACTGGAATAGCAGTGGTAGTTAAAAGTGATGATTAGGAGAAGTGGGCAGAGGAAGAATCCTTGGGAAACTCCAGTTCTTACAGAGCAGAGGAAGAGAATGCAAAGGTAGAGAAGACTGTAAATCTCACCAAAAAAGTAAAGGGTGTAATATATTTCTCTTGAGTTAATGACTTCAGATTGCTCTAGTCTGGTTCTCATACTTACTTTGTTTAGGATTTTCTAATCTTTTTGCTAGGCTGTTAAAATGTCCATTTGGAACAACCTGTACCTACTCTGTTAGCTAGCTTCTGTCTGAGTTAGAGAGGAAACGATTATATGTCAAATATTTTACCTTATCTCATTTAATCCTCATATCAACTCTATGAAGTACTAATATCTGAACTGTACAAAAGAGGAAATGAAAGTTTCAAAGAGTCCAAATACATGTTGCACATAATCATTAGGATGGAGAACTGAATTTTGTTTATCTGACACAATACTAGAGTTCATACCAGCAGTATTCTAGGGTCAAGCAGTAGAGGTCTACTCAGTTGCTAGCTATAGTTAACAGTAAAAGACTAGTTTCAGTTAGTTTTCTAAAATTCTAAACTATGTCAGCTGATAAAACTTTTCTCAGTTCTGCAACAAGTGCCACCCACACCCATGTTCATATACTTTGTTAACTCCCATAATAATCATTTTAGATTATGAGGTAGCAAAGATCTGATATCTAAGTCACTGAACTATTTAAGCCAGATTTTGTCAACTTTAAGATTAAAAAATAACAAGTTAATGTGCTCACTATGTTCCAACACTGTGCTATGAACTATTCAGTCCTCTTGACCTCTTGAGGTACATGGCACTATTCGCAGTAACAGTAACGATATCTCCCTTCTCAACCATGACTACTGTGTGTGTGCTTACAGGACCACTTTTAGAACCCTGGGTAGCCTGTATGGGCAATTAAGTACCACTGTCTATATTTTGTTAGGCCTGTTAAGATAGTACTAAAAACAAAATTTCAAAATTCAATTTTAAGTATCTGAAAAGGAAAGAGCAGTTACCATATAGGAACCCAGACCGACATGAAGGTTCTTGGCTGCTACCTCAACTGCCTTACCAAAGGAAAAGACCTGTTTAAAAACCAATGAAATGTAAAACTACAGGGGCAAAAAAGAGGAAATAAATGTCCAACCTGAAACACTCTAGAGAGTACTCTTACCTTCCATTGCAGAGTGAGAGAATTTTTGGTCCGATTGGCTATTCTTGGTGGATTAGGTATGTCAGGTTCACAGCTCAAGGTAGTAAAGCTTTCTGCTTCTGAAGGCATTCCCTTTATAGAACTGCATTCTGCCTGGACTCTATGGTGATAAAACAGAGTTTCATCCTGTAGAATCATTATAACTTACTATTAATAATATCACTTGAAAGTTAGTAAGGTGCCCTCTAAATGTTCTATCTAGAACATATGCAGGTAATAAGTAAAGAGTAGCCCTTATATATAAAAAAAAGAACAATGGCTTTTATCTTTTATTGATTATAACCCAAAGTAAGAAAAACATTTTAAATTGTGACATAACTATGTCTGTGCAGTATATATTTACACACACACACACACACACACACACACACAAACACACACTAAAAGTGCCCTAAAACAACATCCTTAAGCAGGGTTATTATATTGATATTTTCTGTTCCATTTGATTATATTTAATTTTTAAAAATGCTGCCATAGGGACTAAGTTAATAATACTGTACTATATATTTTAAAATAAGAGAATAAACCTAAAAATGTTCATCCTAAGAAAATTTTATAACTATATATGATGATGAATGTTTAGTTAACTACACTTGTGATTAGAAATATACATTAGAAATATATAAAATCATTGCTATATGTCATTTATACTTAGATTAAAAAATTTTTTAATGTGCAATATAATCCAAAAGTTAATTCATGATTCAATAATGGTTGCAATCCACAGTTTGAAAAATAAAAGGCTGGACAGAAATTTGGGTTCATCCACAGAAGGTATAATTGAAGATATACTTTAATACTTTAATAGGAATTACACCAGTCACAAATGGTCTTTAAAAAAATGGGGGTGACTGAATACATTACAATAAGTTTAAGCTGGTAAGGCCTTAGAGTCTATATAACTTCTATACGTTATAAAAAAAGAAAAATTACAGAGTAAAACAGTACCTAAGCTGTCCCCAATAAGTTACTGTGAAATTTTAGGAGTTTTAATATCCTAAATGCTTTCTAAAACCGGGTATTTTAAACATACATAAATATAAGTGAAATATTATTGTTTTATAAAAATTTAAACGTTGGTGAAAAATGTTTTATTGCTAATTATATACTGTAGCTATATTATCTATACATTCTAATCATTAGGTCCTACAAACAAGGTGATTATTGCTTTAATATAATATTTGAATGAGATGTCTTTGTTTTTTGGGGGAAAGCACTGATAATTATAACAAAAGAAAAACCAAAATCCACAAAGTTCAAATTTTTAATCCAGAACTAATATTTAGATTTTATTATAGAGTTCTAAGGAAATCATTAAAAATAAATACGTACTTTATTAAAGAAAAGCAACACTAAAGAATTTCTTACTTTGCATGGTAATCTGTAGCTGGTTTGAGATCATTTAAAGTGACACTTGTTTCTTCTCCTCTACAGACAGAAAAAAAGGTAACAGTTAAGTGTCTTATTTAACTGTCAGCTAATAAAGCATTTCTAGAGGATATGCATTATATACACTATGGTTTGTAACACTCTGAATTTATACAGCTTTCTTACCTTACTCACTGCACCATATTCAGATTCCACTAATACGGAATTTGTCTAATTAGGGTATCTGCCAAACTTAAATGTGTACTATCAGCATACCACTTTAAAACCAAAAGGTGTGCTAAGCAAATTATATAAGCCAGACTGAATACGGATCCATTTTCAATAAGTATGCAAAAGCATGCATGCATATAAATACACACATGTATGTATGTGTGTGTGTGTGTATATATCATCCAGGATGTGGGTCTTGAATCTAGGGTCCACAATATTCAGAGCCTGTGTCTTAGCCTTTCTCCTGAGCCACAGGGAAGGGAAGAAGAGGGAGGGTTATTTTCAATTACCTTTTTTCGACAGTTAAAATGCTAAATAACATGTCCTGAGAGCAAAACTACCTACGTTTTATAGGGAGTCTGCTACTACTGTATTTCATTTGAACATAGAACTTTATTAGTTTAATAAGTAGGTAAGAAAAAAAAATGAATAAAGCATTTCCCACAGTAACTGACATTTTCAAATATAATAGTATGTAACTTTTTAAAATAATCATTTGATACAATTTAGTTATATAGCCACAAGTTGACCTATTTTCTATTTCTTTTTTTAATTGCTGTTTTCTGTTCCATTTCCTTCAACCAAATTTCTCTCCTCTCTACTTATGAACTTCTTCCCTCCACTCCACCTCTCTTTTGCCTTACAGCTAGTTATTCCATTTTCAATCAATGCCAGTAAGTATTTATGAGAAAGAAAACATGTCTCGCTGATGGAAGCACACTTTATGAATAGGGCAGTTGCAGCAGAATCCTTGGAGAGACGAGGTGTAAGGTAATTGGTGTAGGTAAGGTAAAGGAGATGACTAATGTCTCTCTTATGTTCTCTGGTCAGGCTGCAAATGGAGATAAATTCTTAGCAAACAGCCATTTGTAACTAGATAGACACTAACACAAAAAGAAACCTTTATGTCAATGGTCCTTCATCCCCTAATTATCCTATGGTAGATTTGTCTTATTTAAGAAAAATGAATAGAATAAAAGCAAGTGAGTCTCAATACAGAGTTAAAGGACAGTTTTATAATCTTATGTTATTAGATGATAGTCATTGAAGCAGTTTCAATTTCCTTCCTACTATTATTTCTTTTTTGAAACTATCCCAAGATGTATCCAGTGTTCTGTACTAATTATGACCATTCAAATGACTAACAACCTTTAAAATCTTTCTAGTGCTTAAATAATAGAACTAATATTTTACTTTGTTTTTTCATTATAATAAGTAACGTATATGAATAATGACAGGAAAATAATTCATTTTGCAATGTAAGCTACATTAAGTCACAACTTTAGCATATGGTTATAACATACCAATATACGAATAAGGAAAAATGGTACTGAGTTACTTTACAATAGAAGATGGGCTTGCATATATAAGAATCAAATCCAACTCCTTAGAGGAGCAATACCACAATCTAAGATTCTCTATCTCTGATCCTGGGTTCTATGATATGATTATATTTATGGCTCTAGAAGATGTGAATAGTTAAACATCTACTAAGAAGTCCACTGAAAAAATTAAAAAGCTGAATGTGGCCAATAAAAGTAATTAGTCTAAGGAAGGAAAGACAGAAATGTATACCCATCAGCAAGTGGACTATTTACTCTGGTAAAAAGTACCACAAATCAATTTATAGATTTAAAAATAAAAGCATGAAGAGGGAGAAATAGAAGAAAAATTAGTTAAGTTCTTTATGATAAACCATTAACTTACATAATGCAAGGGAGTAAAACAAAATACCTACACATATACACTTTTATATTTTCCATCTTTTCCACCACTAGACATCAGAATTTCATAACCAGAGAACTCTGGCAAAGTAGTCTCATCTGTTTCACCATTAATGACACGGGAAGGAGGTGACCAGGTAAGTACTACTGTCCTTGCCTGGATGTCTGAGGCCTGCAAAAACATATTTAAAAGATCTTTGAAACAACTATAATACATACAATGAACAGTAAAATTCTAATAGGATTTCAAGGTTATATAAGATACATCTGTGTCTACTCACATGAAATGACTCACAAACAGAAAACTGTTCATTCTAGATGACATATAATTTATTGTGAAAGGATGAATGAATTAAGTTGCTTTTATTTTTATTTTTTAAAGGTGCAGGCAGAAATAAAGGCAAGTGGTAGACAAGTAGGAAGAACAGCAAGGCAACATTAAGCATTTATTTCAGTTGCTCATCTTGGCTGTTCTCCCTGGTCCAGAGATGTGAACCTGGGTCCTTGGGATGTATGCGGATTATGTTGTCAGAGGTAGCTGACCTATCTGCTAGGCCACCAGGGCGTGCCAAATTCAACCAAAGTTTAAAGGCCATTTTAGGTCACTCAAAAACACTAGTGTAAATAGTCTGTAAAATCAAAAGAAAGAATGGAATAAAAAAACAACCTGTAATACATTTGAAAAGAGTGTTTTCCTAATTAGAAAGTATCTTATACTTACTAAATAAGAAAAATATAAAAAAAAAACCAGAGAAAAAAATGAGCAAAGTACATGGACTTTGCAAAAATAAAATGATGTGCAAGTGCATTCATAATTAAATAAATACAAATTCAAACAAGACATACGACTTTTCATTCACTGGATTGAGGACGATTACAATGTTAAAAAAAAGTCAGTGTTTTAAGGGTTTGGAAGAGATCAGTACTCTCTTAAATGTAGATTAAGCATATATTGGTATAATCTCTATGCAGAGCTAGTAGCACCCATTATAAAACTTTAAAATGTGTTTTACTCTTTGATTGAGGAATTCCACTTCCAGGAATTTTTATTTTAGGATAATATCCTACACATTTATGTAAGTACATAACTATGCACTTCAGAATATTAACTGTAGCATTATTAAATGGCAAGAAACTAGAAATACTGGTATAGCCTATTAATAGAGTATTATACAGGTGTTCAAAAATATGTGTTGATATTTAAAGCTATCCTCAATATATTGGTGCTATGTAATAAAGGGAAGAAGGGAAGTTGTAAAATTAGTATATTTGGTATAATGTCAAAAAACTTAAATGCAATAAAATATCTGAAAATACATTGTACAAATAAATGTTCAGTTGTGGGATACATGGTGAGTTATGAGAGAAAAAAGGCTTTCAGGAGTATTTTATACAGATTTGATTACTGGAATAGTTTACAAGTATATGTTACTTTTATACTAAAAGAAAAAAATCTAGGGGTTTAAATTCAAACTAAAGACTCATAATAAAGGTATTAAATTATATCTAGACATGTGAAAGCTTTCTTTAAATTATCTACACTTAATAACCACCACAGTGTTTCTAAACATACCACTGACCACTATAATGAGAATCACCTCTATCCTGAATTAGGCAGAATGAACAATTTCTATACAAAGATATCTTTCTCTCCTTTTTAAAGTTCTCAAGTCTGAATAAATTTAGAAGACTATAAAAGGTAGTCTGCTTTCGTTGTCACAGGAAACATAATATTTTACTTACTGTCCTCCTATCTTTAAAAAGTGTTAGTGAAATGTTTCATTTACAGGTTGGTGGTTATTATTATTTTTGTCTTTTTTAAATACATACACAGTATACCCTTTAGAGTCTCTTCATTTTATGGGATGATCATAGCTCTGTTAAACCGTAAAAATAAGTTAAGTGAATTACAGTATTCTGAGGGTACTACTTTATGAAACTTATTTTATCAGGCTTTTTGGGTACTGACTACTTCACCAAAAGTATAGGCAGCAAGACAACATTAATTAATAAGGCACAAGACTTGCTAATAATTTGCTTGGTGATACGATACTGAATTCTCAAATCTTTTAGGGTTCTGGATTTCATCTCAAAATAGTGTCCAAGTGAGATAATCTATTTATAATAATAATTATAGTATTAAGTATAGTATGTAAAAGGCTTTTATTTTCGTGTAAATATTTTCCAAGAAATTGGGAAGATACAAGAGTTCTCGCGTAACTTTTACCCATCTCCCTGTAATGTTTTACGTAATTTTTTTTTGTCAAAACTAAGTGAACACTTAGAATACTATTCAGTACATTTTATTATTAGTCTTATGACACATGATGTAAATATGTTTTCTACTAGGAAGATAGTTTTTATATAGGATATTTTTAAAATATTCAGAAAATTTTATGCAGACAGCTCTGCTGTCATTTTTTTTTATTTCTTCTATTTTAACTACACTTGTAAAAGGTTGAGGAATAATAATTTTCTTCTGTAATCTGGTTTTTCTTACTGTTTTTGCATTTGGAATTAATTGATATATTTTATATGGAAATAATACAAATGGGTTTTAAAAAATTTGATAAATCAGTCTATCCACATTAATTACTTATTTTTTCCTGTTCTAATAATGTATAATGTCACTTAGAATATAATACACCTCTTTAAAAATGATTTATGGTTGACTATTCTGCTTCACGGTTCAACTTATTTCTCCTTATGTCAGATCTGTGCTGACCCATTATTGGCCACACCATTTCTTATATATAGTTAATTTTTAGGTGAGACCTGAATGAAAATATAATAAATATAAATGTTAAGGAAATACATGATATACTTACCACCGGCTTGACAATGTTGGAAAGAAGTGCTTCGAAAGCTTTGGTTTCCTCATTTTTTTCTTAAAAAAGAAACTGAATATTAAAAAATGAACTTAAGCACAACTCTCTTATAACATGACTTCTGAAACTAGGTTGATACTTGGCTCTTCAGGATTCTTCTGCTTCAGTCTAATGCAATTTTAATTATGATACAAATTATACTGTATTATATGTATATACACATGTATATGTGTATATACATGAATCATCAGTAAGTTTTTCTACAGAAAGTTTATTTTTACTTATAGCTGCAAAATGACCTCACTTTGCAAAATTCTCATTTGCCAATTTCATACTCGTCTTGATGACAAGCTAAATGAGCATTTGTTTCATGATATGCCTTAATTACGTGCCATAAAATAGGAATATAATTGGCTTGATGGCAACTTATAGCCATCACAGATACATCTGAAATTTTATAGCTTAACTCTTCTGAAACATCAGTGCTGAAAAAGAAAACCTAGGAAGTTTCATAAGTATGGAAGGACATTTTTATAAATGCTAATATACAAGCCTGGAGGCAATTAAAGCATTACATTTATTGGTGAGATGAACATTTTAAAGAAAAGGAAGTAGTGTTCAAATGGTAGAAGTCATGTTAGGGGAAGGATCCAATGGAAACAAGGGAATTTTAAAGGAAAAGGACTTTTCATGAAAGGAACAGTGAATAATGCATCCTACCTACAGAGCATATGGAAAGATTGGTGAATGTTGAATGATAGCTACTTGCTATCAAGAACTTACACAGAAAAAAGTTGGACAAAAATAGAGTTTTGATAAAAAACAGTATAGTCTTATCAAAGCTACAGAAAGAGAAGAAAGGAATCCGGATGAACTCAATATTTGAGTTTTCTTATCAAACTGAAATTCTTGTTAGTAAAATTTATAATACAGGTGAAATTTCTAATGAATTGTCCCAGTTGTTAAAAGGAAGCACCTTTGTAATAGTTTAGGTTCTAAAACTTTTCTTACAACTAGATAGAATTTAGTCATTCGCTTTATATGGGGTATGGATGCAATGACAGAAAGGTTAAAAAATACACAGAGGTAAAATAATGATTAAAAGTACCAATAAGAATAGCTGAATTTTTCAAATCATTACCTTCAATTTCTGTACCAATTTGTGTACTACTTTTTCCTCTCCCTGACTTGTTCTTTGCAGATCCTGTGTTTATGCCACTAACATTCTGCCCTTTTGTAAGTCCATTATGTTCGTTAATGGGTGAAGGGCATTTCTGGGGTGACGATGGTGGACTACTCATTTTATCTTTCTGTGTTCCTTGGCGGTCCTTTAATTTTTTCTGCAAACGTTCATATGTTTTACTGGATCTTTCATCTCTGAAGTTGGACCGTCCATGTGTAGAGTGAGCATCTAGAATAAAAAAATTGAAAACGTCACCTCTCTAAATATATCTGTGGCATGAGAAAGGAATAAGAAATAAATATATCATTATACAGGACTCATAGTCATGAACAATTTTGCAAGACAAAACTACTTATGTGTCTCTATCAACTGAGACAGCCAAGTTTATGATCTGCTAATAATGTAGTTAGAGACATTTCTTTCCTTCAACTTTTCCCATCTATGGATCTCCATAGTAACTATGACTATCAAGGGGGGGGAGGGTGAAGAATAAGACTTGAAGTGAGCTGTGTACAGTTTTCTTTTTATTCTTTTGTTGCCAGTACTTTTAGCATCTCTTTCAAGCTCAAATGTGTAAAAACACAAACACTACCAACTGCCCAAATTCCCTTATGACTCAAAAAAAAAAAAAAAAAAAAAAAAAAAAATCACTGAAAAATAAAGCTTTAGTAGTTAGTAAAAGAAAATGACTGGGATTATTTACTAATAACAGAATCTAGGCATGAAGTATTAACATCTTCATATATCGCAATCTAAAGGCTATGATTTAAAATAATGCATTCATTTTAATAAATTATACAATATAATAAAATCAATATATTAAATAATTATCCCCAGTTCATTTTTATTTTGAACTTAAAAACTGCAATGTGAAAATTATTTTTTAAAAGTCTCAAAACTGTCAGTTAAATTTTAACTTATCAGTGCTTTAAGAATATGAATATAATCTTGAAATGAGTACTATAAAGGATATATAAAATAACAATAGAATGAAATTTAGGAATTTGAAAAAAAATATGTAAAAAATGTATCTGGACCTCTAGCTTATACCATACACAAAATTTAATGCAAAATGAGTCAAAGACTCCAGCACAGGAGCTAAAATTATACTTCATAGATGGAAACTTAGGTATAAATATGCATGACACTGGATCCTCATCAATGCAGGAGTAGTGACCTTGCAGAAATTAACATTTCTAAGTCTTAGTGTCTTAATTTTACTGGATCTATTTTGAAGATTAAGTGAGTTAATACATGTATGGGCCCATTGTCTAACAGAGTTCAGGCCTAATAGTGGTAGTTAAGCAAAATGAAATGTTGGATTTGGTTCCACTTTGGGAATTCACACAAATTGCACTGAAAAGGGATCATAGAGGAAGACACTGGTTATAAAACTAATTCATTTGTAGTTAGTCTTTAGATTTGTACCATTTACTTTTCTTTTATATCACAATACATAAATTATATTCATGTATCCTAAAGAGTATCTTCTTTGAATAACAATGGTTTTAATAATACAAATGGTAGTAATTGTAGCAACAAGTTAAAATTTCCTTAAGCACATTTTAAAAAAACAAAGTCATAATTAGCAGTAAAATACAAGAGGAAGAGACTAATCTGTTGTATAAATTCTTACTACTCAAAACTATGTTCATTAGGCCACTGCATGAGTTTTACCTGGGAATTTGTTGGAAATGAATAAACCCAAACACCAACCTTATCTATGGAATCAATATGCACTACTTGAAAAACAGTAATAAGTTGAAAAAAGAAACATATATGACACAATTTATACATTACTCACAGGTTGCTTAACTTAAATTTTATATTTATTCTACTAATTTACTAAGCATAAATAACAGGTGCAAAATGTAAAGGAAATGGTAACAAAAAAGATTTAGTTCTAGGGCATTTAGTCAAATAAGGGAGAAAGATATAAATAAACTACAAAATCATACTGTGTTTAGCACTGCAAAAGAAAACAGGTTTCTGTGCTAGAGACTGAGGGTTTCTCTGGAAGCTGAAATCTAAGGTGGGAAAAATGATCCTCCATGGAAAAGGGGACACAGCATCCTGGCAGAGAAAACACCAAGTGCAGAGGCCCTGAAAGTGCCTGATAATTTTAACAAACTGAAGGGAGGCAAGGGTGCAGGGATAAGTGGGACAGGGCAATCAGAAGTTACAGAGCAGGGTCTTGTTTGGGGCAGTGGGACATAACTATGGCCATTTTTTGCTTTTACGGTCATTTGGCAATGTCGGAAGATATTTTCAGTTGTCATTACGGGGTGAGGGTTGGAGTTGTGTTACTGGCTTCAAGTGGGCAGAGGGAAAGGATTCTGCAAGATATCCCACAACCCACCTTGGTGCTGGCCACTACAACAAAGACTTATCCATTCCCAAGCATCACGAGTGCTGAGGTTGAGAAAGCCTGGTCTAGACAAAAGGTTTATGATTTTATTTTAAAAATAATAGGAAGGCACCAAAATCTTTTAAATAGTCTGGCTTACATTTAAAATGATTAATGTAGCTGAGACTGGATGGTTGGAGAAAAAAATGGCAGAACACCAATTGGAAAGTTGCTGTTCAGTTGTATTGACAACAGTTGATAGTGGACTAGATTGAGCAGCAGTAGAAAAATTTAAAAAAAGTAACATTTGGGAAAGTTTTGAAAATAAAACAAACCAATTCACGTGGTGGTTGAAAGAGGAGGAACCAAATTTGACCATCTGTTTTTTTCACTTGAGCAAACTGTGGGAAGTGTTACCATCTACTGAGATAAAGATGACAGAAAAGTAGGTTCTATAATTGAGATTTATGTTTTAGAAATGCTGTAATGAGATGCATGAGACATTTACGTGGAGTTACCAAATACAAGTCTGGGGCTCAGAGAGATTTTGGCTCAAGATACAAATTTGAGAGCTGTCAGTATATAGATACTTAAAGTCATGGGAAAGAATAAGATAGTGTGTTTGTTTATTCTATTTAACAATTTATTAACTTCTTGAGGGCAGAGGTAACGTCTTTATTTTTCATTCAATCCCTTATAACACCTGGCAATCTTGGTTAGTAGCATCAGAGCTTCCTGGATGAAAATTTTTCTGAGAGTCTAAAGTGCAGGATAGAGGAGAAGACCTCTTATTTGAATGGGGCCCCACTAAATATTGCTGCATATATGTTATTTCCTCTCTTAGATTTTTCTGGTTACTCATTTGCCTTGAAGAGTGGATCATAACAATGAAATTTTGAATAAAGTGCTTGGGTAATAAAAATTATCATGATTTTGCTACTGTTTACTTTTATATAATATTATATCCAACAAAGAATAGCAAACTCCATAAAACAGGAATATTTCTAGCTATCTTACCTACATCTCCATATACTTGTGAAGACTGATACTGTGGCATATACTGTGTTGCCATATCTCCAGCTCCAGTCACAGGTGAGTACATATGGCGGGGAGGAGGAGGCATCATGGTTGGAACAGGAATGAAACCAGGCAGAGGAGGATGCGGAGAACGGTGTATGACTGTGTGACCACCAGGATGAAACTCTGGTGCCTGAGGAACCACTACAACTCTTCGAACACCATTGTCTTCAATAACCTATAAAATGAACATTAGATTGAAAGTTTCTTCCAGAGGATGTAAGCAATTCTTTTGAAATATGTTAAACAGGAGTAAGAATTTTTGCACCATTATAAGTTGAGAAATTTTATAGCATCAAATGAGTAATATTTTATTAAATACATTAAGTACATATGAATTAGCATTGAACAACATGAAGTTTGTTATATGATGAAACAGAAGTCTTAAGAAAGCAAGAACAGCTAAATAATAGAAAAAATGAGCTATGATATTAGGTATTTATCCTATATGCTATGTGCACTTAGCAATACAGAAAAAAGAAGGGAGATTCAAGTAAATTTTTTATTTGGACATAACAGGATCAGGATATAATTGTCCTTTCCATATTAGGGGTAGGAGTGAGGGTGGGAAATAAGCTGTGGAAAGAACATAAGTTATGAAATAGAAATGGGAAGAAAAAAAATCTGGCTCCAAACTCTAAAGATTAATCTTATATTGAATTTAGGTACAAAATTCTTATTGACCATGAATAGGACAATTATAATGTTGCAGATCATTTTAAAGGGAGACTTACACTTAATAGTCAATTAACGACCCATTAAAAAAATCTGTGGCTTTAAGTCAGAAATTACACATTTTTAAATAGGGGTCACAAAGAGGAAAGGATTTTTTGAAATGATAGATTTATTCCCTTTGAACCTCACTGGAATTGCATACAGAAATACCTTAGGATATAAAACTTTGAAAATTAGGAGTCCCTTACCCTTTAAAACCAATGATTACTGTCACGGTTTAACAAATGGCTAATAATACCTTTCCTAAGGAAACAAAATCATGAAAATGTAAAGTGCTAACTTAAAAATTCTATATTTTCAGTAAGGTCAAGTTTTACTATGTTTAAGAACAGCAAATTTTATATATCCACATGTATGTGGTTGGGAGATATTTCAGAAAAAACACTTAGTACAGATAAACTAAATTACAAAGAAATGATTACTGCTTTAGATAGAATATACCTGTTATTAAAGTCTATTAAACTATCCTTAACTGTTAGAGTATAAGATGTTTGTAACAGAAACTAGAAGATCAAATAAATTCTCTATTTTTCATGTACTAGCTCTAGAATCACAATACTTTGCTTCTGGCAAAATGAATGCCTCATATCTAGTCTAGTGTCTTTCTCCCTACAAAACTGAGTTCTGAATTCAAGACTTATATAAGTACATATGATTGGTAGAAACTAAATCGTATCTAGAACCCTAGCTGAAGAGAATCTGGAAACTGTTTAGTTTTCCAAAGTCTAACATCAGGAAGGGACACTGGGAGGAGTTTGGAATGGATTCTAAGTAAGCAAAACCACCATGTCGTAACAATATATTACTTTTATTATTACCTTCATCACTTCTCACAAAAAAAATTTTTTTAGGGAGGTGGGGGAGGGTGAAGCCTATTTCTCTTCATTCTATTATTTTATTTTAGCAACTAATGAAGTTTATTGGTGGTCACAATGCTTACACTGTACACATTAATCCACAACCTGATCATAAAGAATTCACCAGTCACCAGAGGAGAAGGCAAAAATTAACCGGCTTGTTTCTATGGGTAAAGGAAATAAAAATATTACTGAATTGATGAGTATCCCATGGGCAAAAGTTGAAATAGAGATGCTTACAACTAGCAGCAACCACTGTAGAAAAAATACAATGGCAAGTAGCTTTCTCTATTAATTTTGTTCTGTAGATTAATTTTTTAAATATTTAAAACATTTATTAAAGTTTTCATTTTATAAAAATGTATGTATTTAAAGAGGTGGGAAAATGTCAAATATTTCATGCTAAGCAGATCTTGTTATTAAGAATCTTTCCACTATAGTGCTTCTTCCAGTTCATATACTCATTAAGTGCAGGGTACATATATAAATATTCATATAAACTTCCTCAAGGGTTGGGAAAACCAAGTTATTGGCTACATGAATTGGGCCTCTAGTGTGGACTCATTCAAATCACTCAAAAGGAGAGCAACTAATAGGTTCATTTCATTGTGGTCCCTAACTTTACACAGACCACAAACCCTAAATTTAAAGTCAGCCACATGTGATTTTTAAAAGCAAGTGGCACATATCTCAGGATGAGAGTAGCAAAGTGGGGAAAAGGATGAGATTGAGAACACCAAAATTTTTAGCTGGAGGTTTTCTATCACTTCAAGAGGTCAAGAGACTCTAGGATGATATCTAGCTGAAGGAGGAAGGATGGATGATGTTTCATGTGTCAGAGTTCCAAATAATAAGGGCAATGTAGTCACAGTAAGTGATCATTTTAGGAGTAAAGAAAGAATAAGAAAAACGTATTTTATTTCTCTTCATTTTTAGGTCAAAATTAAAATGGGCTACTGATTAAGCCAAATGATTTTCCTAACATCTAATAAACAAGCCTCTAATTAAATAAACTACAGTTGACTCTTGACAATGAAGTACTTAGGAGAGCCATCCCAAAAATCTGCATATAACTTAACTTATACACAGGCCCTCCATATACACAGGTTCCCCATCCGAGGATTCGACCAATCAATAACTGAGATTGGTGAATTTCTGAATGTGGAAACTATGGATAGAAAAAAAAAAAAAAAATCCAAATCCTTGTATAAGTGGACCTGTGCAGTTCAAACCTATGTTATTCAAATGTCAACTGTGAAACAGTAGGCTGCAAATTGCTTAATACTTTGCTTCCTAGTTACCAAACTAGTTGTTAGAAAATGGTTGCACCGTCAGCAGTATGATATACCGGTTTTCTGTTTGCTTTGATGTGTTTCTTTCTCCATTAAATTCATTAACACTTGTCAACCTTTTTGGTTCTTTTTCTACAAAACTGGGGTGGGAGGCACAACATGAAATATGAAAGGCACTGTGGAAATATGGCAGAGAATGTTTCACACTGAGGATAATACATTAATACCTCCTTTGTCACTAGTAGCATTTGTATGGAATATTCTCCTCAATGACATTCAGTATGTTTTATGATTGGCTGAATCATGATGAAATGACCCCCATTTCTGACAGTCCGTACTCTTTGCGCTGGCATTTGATTTGGCTCCAAGCTACTTTCTGAGCAACTCGAAGGATGTGAAGCAGAAATCTGGAAGAGTGTTCTGGGCAGAATGAAAAGTGAGAACAAAGTGTGTAATATGACTAGAAGGAAGATAGTGAGACTGGAACATTATAAAGGAGGAGGAAAGACAGAAGCAGATAAATTCAAAGAGAGAAAAAGCGATGGGGTGGCCAGGTCAGATAGGGCCATGTAGACTTGAACTTCAGAGTTTTGGCTGATATAAGCCAGTGGTTCCCAGCCAGAGATTTTATCCATTTGAGGACAACTGGTAATATCTGGAGACATTTTTGTTACAGTACTACTGGCATCTAGTGGGTAGAGGGGTTAGAGATGTGGCTAACTACTCTGCAATACAGAGGCCACCTCCCAAGCCCCAACAAAAATTGTGCCTAAATGTCTATAGCAAAGCTGAGAAACAGTGATACAACCTTACATTAACAGGATTACTTTGCCTATTGATTTGAGTTAAAAACAGACTATAGAGCATAGGTAAAAACAGGAATATCACTCAAAAACTATTGCAATAACCTAGGCAAGAGATAGCAGTGGCTTGGATCAGGGTGAAAGCAGATGGTGAGAAGTGGTCCATATTCTGAATACTTAAAGGCAGAACGATAAGATTAGCTGATGATTCAAGTTAAAAAAAAAGGTAGTTATGGAAGGATAGTGCTTCATCAACTGTGATGGGGAAGGCTCTAGGGTAGAATAAATTATTTTTTGGGAAAAAATTTGGAGTTTTAGATTTTGGACACGTGAATCTGCTAAGTCAATGAGACATCTAAGTGGAAATGATGAGTAAGATATACTAGTCTACAGTTCAGGAAAGACTGAGAAGACAACCAGTAAGGTTGTAAGAAAACTAACAGAGTACGAAGTCTGGAAGTTCGGTGAAGTGTATCAAGGAAGAAAGATTAACTCTGGCAAATGCTGCTGACAGTTCAAGTGAGAGACCAAGAAATGCCCACTGGATTTAGCAATGTGGAAGTCTGACTTTGATAAAAGCAGTTTTGGTGTAATCATCCGGTCAAAGCAAGACTGGAGTAGGTTTAAGGAAGTGAGGAAAAGAATTAGAGCTAATAGCACAACTGTGGGCAGTTTTTCTACAGAGGAGAATACGAAAATAGAGTGGTGGCTAGTACCAGAAGTAAAAAATCTTTCACTTGTTTTTAGCGAGTACAATTATGATATGCTATTGATATACTAAAGATCCACCAGAGTAAGAAACTGATGATACAGAAAAAGAGGAGAAAAATGCTGGACTAATATTCTTGAGCACGCAAAAGGGGACGAGATTCAGTACTCTAAAGATAGGAGCAGGAAAGTTTGTGTCAGTTCTAGATGAAAAAGAACGTGTGGATTAAGATAAGAAGACAGCAGGTAACTCAAGATACTAGTAGAGATGTAATAGAGTCTGTAGGTTTCTTTTAAAATTTACTTATTTTTCAGTCTTATTGAGGACATATCATAACATTATACAGGCTTACAGTGGGACGGCACTATCCTAACATGAACCATTTCCTGGATAACAATTTCAGTGCTCTCCTTCCTCCTGTCATTTCTATTATATTCATTCTGTATTGCTTGTTTGGTATTTGTAATACTGTAGTATTTGTTAACTTTCCAATGCATGTTTTATACCATAGCTAAACTAAGTTCCTCATGAGACATATATTAACTATTTAATCCTCATAACAATGTTACAAGTGAGTACTACTGTTTTCATTTTTTGGATGAGGAAGCTGAAGAATAAAAATGTTAAATAACTTATGAAGCTATTTAACTAAGTTACAGGGAGTAAGAGGAGGATCTAGTATTTAAACTCAGGCAATCTAGCTTTATTCTATGTTCTTACCCATAGAATCCACAGGTACCTGTTTATTCTAGTGTCTTTTTGAAATTTCACAAGTGAGATCTCACTGGTTAAAAAAGAATTGCCTAAATTAGTTATGAAATTAGTACCACTTTTTAGCTGAAAAGGAATGTTTAAATTAAAACATAAAAGAAACTTGGAGAGGGAGAGTGGGGAATTATTGATTTATGGATACAGAATTTCAGTTTTATAAATTCTGTGGATAGATGGTTGAGATGGTAGTGCAACAGTATAAATATACTCAATGCCACTGAACTGTACATTTAAAATGGTTACGATGGCAATTTTTAAATGTGTATTTTACAACAATTAAAAAGGGAGAAAAAGATAGCTGAATTAGCCTCAGGAGTGTTTGGAAAACCATTTCAACTAATGATCTGAGCAGCCAGTAACTTTAGAGTGAAGCCAGAGACTTCAAACTATCTAGGTCTCTGGATGCTAAATAATGGCCCGCCATGTAAATACTGAAAGTTATACATTAACAAGGTACATTGCTGATGTTTAAAGTAAAATCAACAATTTGTGAAAAGGAAAAAAAGGATAAAATATAATCAAAATTAGTCTGTTAATATAAACAAAATAAAAATAAGACAATGAAGCTTAATTAAAGGGGATCATCTAAACACAAATGTCACACAATTTCTTACTAGGCAAAGTCTTGTATTTTTTTCCTGACTGAACACAGAAAAACTGAGAGGGCTGCAGAAAAAGGAGGTGTTCACTATCTGACATTTTATATTATGCATGTGTCTTCTCCATAACAAATTTGTTTATTATTTTCTTCCCTAAACTGGGAACAGTATCCATAGCACATGGCAGATGGTCAAAAAAAGACTTACTGAATGATGGAGTGATAACACCCAGAAAGGTATTGTTAGTTTTACTAGAATGCTACATCCTCCCCCACCCCCATTCCTTTACCAACACCCAAGCTATTAAGGATCTACTATTTCCTCAATTCCTACAAACTAATGTTTCCCCTCTACTTCTAACACCTCACTTCCAAGGTCTCAGCTTGAACCCAGAACTACTACAAATTCAAGTTATTGCATAATAATAAATATATTTCTGACCAATCATTTAACAGATATTTATTTTACTTATTTAATTACATGCACATAGACAAAGTAAGTGACCACAACTTTTCTCTCCAGCTTTTACTATAACTCTTTATCCTCATTTAGACCTTTAAGTTCCCCTAACTTCTAGTCCCTTACAAAGCTGACCATCTGTCTGGTTATTCTCTCCAGGAGAAACAGAAAGATGTAGATCAGACTGATTTGTAGAATCTCTAAAAATTTACTGACCTCATTGTTGTGTGCAGAAATAAAAGGCAAAGTGAAATACCAAGTTCAGTTCAAAGGAGTAACCTGAAACTTCCTTAAATTGAGAAAGGCCCTTTCCCCACATTAGGAGATCTACAATCCCCTCCCTGTTAGGTACGTTTTCATCACCATAACAACCTACATTCCATAAAAAACAGAACCACCACTACAAGAAAGACTTTCATTGCCTTTCAGGAATCCTATTCAGGTAATCTGTAATCTTTTCTTGATCGATCATTAATTGTATCACAAAAATATCAAGTGTTATTTTTGTGCTGCAATACTTTTAGGGACTGTTAGTATTATTTGTCAAAAATCCCCCATAAATTAAGTTCCTTCTACTTCAGTTATCATTTGCTTTGTTTTAGTTTGTTTGCCCATGCAATATATTAGTTCAATTGGCATATATACTTTTACCTTTACGCAGTATTTCAATTTCTCATAAAATTCACTTTCTTGTTTGTTAAACTGCAGTAACAAAGCTCATTAAAGTTATGTCTAAAATTACATTTGTAATTTCATAGTAAGGAAAAAAGGCTAAATGCAAATATACTAAATGCTTACTGAGAATATCTCTGGGTTATTAACTTTTGATGCATTTCTCCCCCACCCTTTTCTGTATCTTCTAAGTTTTCTAATCACGATCTGAAAAAGTTTAAACTATACAACTACATTTGTTCCTTATCACTAAATATACTTTCCATTGACTTATTTCCAAAATTAATATTTCTTTATATTTAAGCTTCTGCATATCATTTTAACTAGTGTTAGGTCTTCCTTTCATATTGGACAGTATCTTCTATATGTCAGTTAATAATTAAAAAAACAATTTTTAATAAATGATGATCCATTTTTCTGATACAATGAAGATTATATATGAAACTAAAAATTAAATGTATCTTAAGAATGACTTTTGTTCACTATGAGAAAAGGGGAAAAAAAGTCAGTATTTCTGGTTACTAGGGCATTCTATAACTTAATATTTGCAACTTTCTCTTTAAAACTTAAGGTTAACAGAATAATTCAATTTCCCATTATTGTTGAGTAGAATACTAAAGTATCAGAGCAATAAGGTACATAGATTATAAAATAACTAAAATTGCAGAACTCCTAAGAAAACAACTGGCAATTTTAATAGTAGATTTGGGCTTTGCATATTGCAAATGAGAAAACCAGAACCAATTACTTCTGAAGTTACCCAGCATCTGATATCCGAATTATCTAATGTTAGTCTCGAAAATGAAGTTAAAATAGATGTAGGAGTCAATGATGAATTCGTATTTAAAGAGCTTCTAACTTAACAGGGACATGCCATTGGTACAAACACTTGAAGGTTGGTGCACCCTAGATTAATGATGATTATTTTACACTTCTCCTGTAATTACTATGATTAAATCTTGATCTAAATCTTAAGTCTATATATCTTTGGGAATTTTCATTTTCTCCCCAGTATGGTCTTAGGAATGTAGTATTATTCCCTCAGTGATAGCTTAAACAGTCTAAACACTAGATTTTTATTTTTGTAGTCCCTGTTTGCCTGACCAAACATTTTAGGATACATACATTTACTGAATCCTATCAGTATGTACTGAATTAATGATAAAATAGCAAAAACATTATTTGACTCTCCTTGGGTCACTTTACACATAGCATACATACAGGGCAAAAGGCACAGGGGTGATTAAACCTGTTATTGTGAGGAGGGATCAGTGCACAAAATCCTAAAAGGAGACTACAGGTAACTATTCATGAGCTCAGTGTGTGTGCTACTTGTTTCCTGCTGAGTTGAACACAACCTGCACTTATATTGACATCTATCTGTCTAAATATTTGTTTTAATTCCAAGCTTTTAGATTTGCAAATAACAATTATGTGTTTTTTTTTTTTTTTTTTTTTTTTCAAATATCAATTGCTTAGTTATACCCCAAACATGGCTTTTAGTAAATAATATGACACATCAGAAATTATGCTTGTTAGGGATAAAGTTTGCTTTGGCAGTGACAACAAAATGTTAGTTAAGTCTGCTATTGTGGCTATTTAATTTCAATAGTGATGAGAATAAATTTTTGTTTTGAATTACTCTGTGTTCCTGAATGATATATTTCCTAGATATAATCTTAAATGAAGATTGATAAAAGTCCACTAGTCTTTTATAATCCTTTCAGTAAGATTATTGTTAAAGTTTATTCTTTTGTCAAATACTTATCAAATACCTACTATATGTGAGTTACTAGAGAACAAAAATAATTAAAAGGTAGATCCTATCTTCAAGGAATTTAAAATCCCATAGGAGGAAAAAAGTACCCAAATTAAAACACATGTAATTAGAATTCTGGGTGGTATGTAATACATAATCAAAAAGTAGTGAAATAATCTAGGCCTTCAAGGATGCTTAGAATTTCAAAAGGCAAAAATGAAGGACAATAATATTCTCCAACTGACAGAATTAATAAAACCACGGAGAGAAGAAAACATCAAGCAAGCATATGAGTAGTCTAGCTGAAAAAAACAGGTGATTAGATGTTATCAAGAGACTGATATAAAGGACAGAAATATATGTCAAGAAATCTAGACTTCACTGAATGAAAAGCCAACTAATGACAGTAGAAGTGAAAAGATCAAAGCAGTAAAATAGAAAGATTATTTTAGTGGCTCTTGGTCTACGGATACAGAACTTCAAACTGGATGACTGATTAATTTGCAAATATTTGTTAAGTTCCTATTTTATGACAGCCACTGTATTCAGCACAGGGAAATAAAAATGACTAAGAATCCTATAGGCTAGTCCCATTACTGCTCTGACTTCTTCACTTACTGCTATTCTGCCTTGAGGATTGAGTTCAGTTAGAGTGGTCTCATTGCCATACCCAGGCATTTGCTCATCTTAGGCCGTTTGTACTACTTCTCTTCCCAGTCCTCTTTTCCTAAATACATGTATGACTAAGTCCCATTCGTCCTTTAAGACTTGGTTCAAATGTCATCTTCCCAATAAGGCCTCTTCTGATTACCCTATTTTAAAACGTAAATAACTCTACTCACCTGTCCCCATCATTTCATCATTTCACTTACTAATATATATATAATTCACCCATTTATTATTCTTAGTGTTTCTCCTCACAAGAATGTAAACCACGAAGATATACCCCAAACACCTAGAAGAGTGCCTGGTATATATAAGTAAGTACTCGCTAAATATTTATTGAATACAATACAGGAATTGTAAGAAATCATAATCTCAGGAAAGAATTTAGTAATGAAACAGCATAATAAATTTGTTAAGAGTGATATGCTAAGTGAACACAAAAGGAGAGGCACCTAGAAAGGGTCATGGAAAGCTACTTCTAGAAGGTCATCACTGAGTGAAATGAGGGCAGGAATTTGTCAAAATTTAAAAATAAAAGGTGCTATGAGATTAAAGAACAGCAGAATACCCTAGAGCTATACTGAAATAATGTCTTATTCATATTTATATCACTAGCACCAATACAGAGCTTAGTATGGTGCCACCGAATGAAATACAGTAAAGAAAAAAGACAAGGTATAGTCTTTATGTAAGAGGAGAAAGGTGTGAGGAGCAAAGAAGAATCAGAATAGCATTACGTTAAGGAAATCTGGGGTAAATCGTATCTGTGGCATCAAATATTTAGTTCAAAGAGGATCAGGCTGGAAGAAAAGCCTTTGGTTTTTGTACATATAAGTGAAAAGATTAATAGGTTAATACAGGCAAAATGTAGACTAAATTAAGGAGTCAGTGTGTTAAAAGTGGAGAAGATAGACTAGGCTACTGAAAAAGTTTACGAACTACTTTCAAATATGTTATTTGTCATATTTGTTATGATCTCATCTGAAAGTGAGGACACTGAGACTCAAGAAAATTGATTTGTCCAAGACCAGCCAGCCAGCAACAGTTTGAAATAGCACATAGATCAGCTTTTCTGACTCAAATTCTTATGTTTCACCTACTGTCTCATGACTTCCATTTCTCCCCACCAGAATGGTCTTCTTTTGCTGTCATTCATATGGAGGGGGGTTTCACACAATGGGCACTGAAACTACCATAATATTCTGGCATAATCAAGAAGGAAGTCAGTTAATTCAGTGGTAAGAAATGGAGTATTTTCAAAAAGGATTTGAAGCAATGAGAGCAGATTTCATTGAATTTCAGTAGCAGACGATATCAAGTACTTGCAAACCTTAACTGTTTAATTCAGTTAAATGTGCTATATTTCCATCTTTAGATCAGGTTCCCAAACAGTATAAAGGAGAGGGCTATGGGTGTTTAGCCTTTAAGTTTACAGTGTACAGGTCTAAATTCTCTTCTACTTACCACAATGTACCAAACAACTATTATGGGTGTCTATGACAATAAGGAGGGACATGCTATCTTGATTTACTCTAAGGAAATGATTAATTAAAAAATGTTAGTGCAGGGACCTTTATATCTTAAGATATTATTTACATATACAAGGAGATCAAACTCCAGAATTAATTTTCTATTATAATTCAACATTCAAAAACAAGGTCAAATGATGTGTGTTGCTAATTTCACTTTTCTTCCTTTCCAAATATGTTAAATGTACTTAAATACTTGTAACAGATTTATAAAAGAAATAGTGGGTAAACATCAGTACTTAACTGGTATTGTTTTATCTGAATTAAAGTTAAACAGAATAACATTAACACTATTATGTAAATATAAAATGAAAAATAATATTAAAAAAATACCTGTGGGGCATATCCAGGAGGCACATAAATAGGAGGCACAGAACCATTTGGGGACATCATTGGAACCTGAGCAGGACCTAAATCACAGAAATAATGTATTAATCCAAAATTATTTAGCAAGATAAAATTGAAAACAATTTATTTACACTGAATACATCATCAAAGCTAAACAGCTAACTTATAGTGACTACTATTATGAAAAGAAAGTCAGATGACTTACCTGTTAGAAAACAAAGTTTACTGTGTAAAATGCACTGATTGCTCTTTACCTGTTGATTTGTTTCTCATATTTACCTGCTGATAATCATTTCCACCTGGGGAGCACCTGACATTTCCAGGTTGCACTAGAGGTTCTTTTTAGTACGTTTAAAATAGTCTTCAATCAGTATTTACTTTACAA
The DNA here is from genome assembly GCA_004363575.1 of Solenodon paradoxus. Classification (NCBI taxonomy): domain Eukaryota; kingdom Metazoa; phylum Chordata; class Mammalia; order Eulipotyphla; family Solenodontidae; genus Solenodon; species Solenodon paradoxus. The sequence continues at coordinate 373,482 of RJWH01000323.1, read as the reverse complement.
ATATTACAGGTGATTCTTAAGATTGTGCAAGTTTAGAAACACTGACCTAGAGGGAAATCAAACTGAACTTTGCTTATAAAATCAATATAAGATAAACAAGGCAAAAATTTAAAAAAAGGAAAAATCCAGAAAAAAAATCAAGAGGAAAAAGCAACAAGGAAGAATAATTAGAAATTTGGAACTGCTTTATTAGGATTAAACTTTTAAGTTATGTGGAGACTTGAGAACAAAGTTAGAGGAATGCTATATATGTACATTTAGCCAAAGGTAAACTTTTTCTGCTTACACTGAAAAGTTCTTAATAAAGAAAAGAAAATTCAGCCTCTTGTATCTACATTTCATTTTTGTTATCCTTTCTGAACAACTTTTGAAAATAAGATCTCTTTCATTGCACCCGAGTGGAGTACTGGTTAGGTTAATTGGCTCTTATGGACACAGGACACATAACCCTGGGTTCAAGTACTGGGTCCAGGGGAAAGAACCAGTGTGAATGACTAAATGGAAATAAAATAAAAAGTGCTTCTGCCTCCTCTCTCTTCCTGTCTGCCTTCATACTTGCACCTTGCCTTAAAAAAAAAAAAAAAAAAGAAAAAAATCTGAAAATCTGTTTATCTTCTCTCAACTTTTCTGTGATAAAACAAGCACGTTTCTCACTGATTCCTTTTTCCCTGTAACTTTAGATTGCATTGCCTCCTTACCCACTAGCTTTTATAACTTGAGACATTCTCAAAGAATCTTACTCATTTCTAAGGACATAAAGGTACCCAAAAACTTGATGAAGAATTAACAGGAGAGTTACTTTTATATGCAGAATTGCAACCTGAAGAGTACATATAAGGAAGCTCAGTTATCAAAGAAATGGAGGAAAAGTTTATATAGGACAGAAAACAGACATTTCACTGTCAGTGGTATACATAAAAACAAACAAACAAAACAATGAATTGCATGGAGTCTAGTAAACCCAAATTATAGCTACTCCTCTTTCTAGGGAAGGAAGAAGGGTGAGGGTCAAATAATAAAGTGGTAGTTCAGGCAGTGGAAAGGAAGAGATGGATAGAGAAGGAAAGAGAAAGAAGGAAAAAGAGGAGTGCAGAAGGGGGAAGACAGGAAAGGGAGAGTGTGGGATGGACAGAGAATAAAGAGAAGAGGGATAGAGGAAGGGGCAAAGGAGAGACAGCAGGAGAAAGGGGAGGGCAAGGATAAAGAGGGAGGAGAATGAAGAGGGCTGGGAGGGAGGGAGAGAAGGGGAGAAGAAAGAAAAAGATTGGCTCAGGTAGCTGAGACTGGTGTGTTAATCACATACAGTTCAAGACAAAACCCCTGGGCCAGGGTGAAAATCTGAAACGAAAGGTGTTCCTGGTAAACACTAATTCTTACTCTCATTTTCCAGATACACAATTGGGGCAGATAAATTAAGCTTGACAAAATAGTAGAACTAGGATTCAAAACCAGGCAGTCTTTCTTCTCAGGATAAATCTGTACAACATATTCTAAAAACATTAAAATATGATGCACAATTGGCAACTGGTATAATTTCAGGCCTAAGAACTATCCTCTGATGTCTCTAAGGAAAATGAAGGCCTTCATTATCTTTACATTCTTGAAAAAAAAGAGAAAGGAAGAATAAAATTTTTTAAACTTAAGTCAATGTTATTTATTAATTTACAAAATAAAACTTGTGAGGTGCTTTATATCTCCAGGCAAGAAAGGCTTCATTTAAAACTTACTTTCTACCTTCTACATTCTGGATTTGAAAATATTGAGGACAATGTTAAACTAATGCTAGTTTACTTCTATCAGCTAATTTATATAAATCTATATAGATTAGTTTGCTGAATCCTGAAAGCATTCGGTATGTAAAATTTAGCTGAGAACCAGAGTATTCATTGAAGATCTTAGTTATAATATTAGTAAAGGAAATGAACATTTACTGAGCTTCTGTTAAATGTGCCAGGAACTGAGGTTTCTTCCACAGGTTTTCATTAGTCCTTATACCAAGTCATCAGAAAAACCATTTTAAGTTTTTGTTTCTTAGCCATCAGAGTGAAAAATAAGTTATAGCTGACCACATTAAAAATTCTTTAACTCTATAACTACTTTGGGTTGCCTTCCTTTTACTAGAACTATGAATATATAAATAGTATGTAGCTTAAATTCAAACCACATATTTTGAAAATGGTTACATTCAACATTATACTTAATCCTTTATTATATTTAAATGTGATACCAAAAATAGCACAAAACATGCCCAACTTAAAATAAACCAGCAGTAAATACATTACTAGCTGCAGTTAAGGAATAATTCATTCCCCTATGAAATAATCATTTCATCTAGCAAGTAAATTTTCTTATCTGCGGCAGAAATGGTAGGTGCTCAGATTTTAAAAAAGAAGACAATTCATGGATACCATATTAAATATCTAAAACTCCAGTGTGCAGTAATAGTCACCAATGAACACACAAACCGCCCATTGTATGACCACAGTAAATACAAATAACTGATGTTTAGAACTACAACATTAACAGAACCATTTTTACTGCTATACTTGCCTACAGCAGTAACCCTCCACTTCCAAAACTCACATAATTAATGATGCAGATGTTCTATTACCTCCTTAATTCTAATACTTTTTAACTTAGGTGGTACTAAAAAGATTGACTACAAATCCTTATAAATGCAGTGACAGGGATCTTGTCCCATTGAAGATGCTAATCCATTACAGACTAACATGAAATGCACATATGGCACAAGAGTAACTATAGCAGAACAACTGTAGCTACACACAGCAGCTCTTAAGAATCGACATGACATGAGCCAAATTTATTGCAAACAACAGAACAATTAATTATTTCTAAGGGCATATTTCCTATTCCAAAATCTTGCACAAGAGTAAATTATTCTATTCATCAACTGTTTTAAGAAATCTGAGCTCATCTCAATTCCTTAAAAAGTACCATCTATGACTTAATAAAGATATTTCATCTAATATAAGTTAATTTATTTCATACATTTGTATTTAAAAGATTTTTAAATTTTTAAACGAAACTACACATTTCTATTTAAATTCTTAAAGTGAACGAGCTGCTGACGTGCTATATTCTCTTTATTTGCCAGCTTTCACAATGGCTTCCGCATAATCTGAAGTCAATTTTTAGATTTCAGTTGCAAAAATAAAAATCTAGTAAAGTGAGGTGCTGTAAAGGAATATTCTACGAAATACAAAATCAGTCCAGTTCCAAGTGGTCTAATCTTTTTTATAATTACATGTCAACAATTTAAAATATTTTACAGCGATAGAGTTGGCACCTATTGAAATAACAGCACGGCATGACTTGAAAGCATTAGTACAATGCTTTCAATGTTCTTAAAATAAAAGCAGAATGTTCAAAAGCAGTCAACAAATCTTACCACTCATTTTGTTCTTACAGACGCCGCAGAGAAAAAGAAAATCCAACAAGGAAACAGCGTAGTACACGTAACCAGCTTTAATTGGAGTATGGTTTCGGTTTTGTTTTTTGTTTTTTTGCAAAGCTTTGAGAGGAAAAAAGAACCTTTGACCAAACCACGTGATACCAATCATGTGACCTGCAATGAACCGCGGAAAGGGGAAGGGGAAAAAAACCCCAAAAGTTCCTGCTTGCAGCGTTTTCAATATAGCAAATTATTTCTACTGCCACTGCTTTAATTTAACATCTTTCAGACCTCCTAATGAACTGACGTTATAATGCACATAGAAGAATTTACATGATAGAAAACGATTCTTCGTTTTCACTTGCATTACAGGCAGTGCCTTCTAAGTCAATTTTTATTAGACAGCCTGCTGCTTCTCATTTATAAAGTTTAGGAGACACTATTTGTTGTTACAAGATTTCGCTGAAATGTCCTTGTGTAACTTGATCCACTCTCCATATTCAACCCTTAAGAAATGTCCAGATAACACATAAAACTGTCTATAGAATATAGGCCTGACAATGTGTTCCTCAAACATGGGATTTATGTTTTAGGCCGGTATTTGCCTCAAATGTTAATAAAGACTTCCACTTTAGTTGCTAGTTTTATTTTTTTTTTTGGGGGGGGGAGGGAGGGGGGTTGTTTGTTCTTACAGATTTATCCAGTACATTAATGCAGATACTTGGTGGATGGCATTTTTAACAGTATACATGAAATCAGAAAGACAGATTATGGGTTCTCACTTATAGATTCCTCTATCTAAGCACAAATGGAGACCAGGGAAGAAACCAAAGATGTTTTCAGAGGTGATGACTGTAAAAACTTCTGGAAGTTTTTTCATCACTCTGGTGCTATGTATGTTAAAGAAATTTACTAACAGCTAGCACAAATGAAGGAGTGATGATAGCTGTGACTTGTAACAAATAGAAAATTGTATTTTGCTACAGAAAGGCTTAAACTTTAATAGCAGGTTAAATATTTATTAGCAAGGCAATTTACTACTCTTTGAGGTGGTTTCTTGCTGTAAGAAGGTGAAAATAATCAACCTTAGAGTATTGTGAGAATCAAATTAGGTAAATTTAAAGTACTGAGTGCACTAGTTGGCACTACTCAAATGATAGTTATTATATGCAAAAATGTGATCACTACATTTTTCAAAAATAATAAGTATATAATGCAGATTATGTGCCAGGCACCATTCAGGGTATTTTAAATGTGTTAACTCCTCATAGTAACTGAAGTAAGTATCATTCATAGGTAAAAGAATTGAAGCAGAATGCAGTTACTTACTGAAGGCACATAATGAGACTTTACAAGGATTATATAACAATAGTTATATTAACAACAAAAAAACCCAGGTGCACCCCTGGTGTCTTAAGCGTTAAATTAAGTGTTAAGCCCACACCCGGGAGAACTAAAATCAACAAATAAAAGCTTTTTCCTTCTCTCTCTTCCTGCCTGTCTGTAGCCTGCCTGCCACTTTAAAAATTAAAAAAAAAAAAAAGGAAAGAAAAAATAAAAAAAAAAAAAAAAAAAAAAAAGGTTAAAAAGACCATCTCTTAAAATGGTGGAAAGAACTGGCAGTGGATAATTTGGAGTAATTAGTTTCAATAACTATGTGTCAGACAAGGCAGTGGAGATAAGATACTGAAGAACAATTCTCATAAGCAGAGAGAGAGCTAATTGTTAACATCTAAAAGGCAAGGCTGCCCTGAAGAACGCTTAAGAGCAAGGAGGCTCCTGGTCTCAATATGCTGGATCCTGGAATGCAGCCATACCTCTGATGTTCAGTTCCTAAACAAAAAGCAAGTCCCTGCAATCTACTTATTCATTTTGGCTTATGTTCTTATATAGTTGTTTTATCATTTCTTGACTTTTTTTTTTTTTTTTTTTTTAAATCTCCTCAATTCTTTCCATTGTGTTCTCTGGAATCTTTCCTCCCATTATAAATAAATTCTCCAATATACTTAACCTTTTCAGAGAACACCGGTTCATGTGCTTCCTTCAAATGAAATCTGGCTTCTCCCCAAGTCACTTTTTCTTCAATACTCATTCCACCTCCTATATTTCTCACGATAAAGTGAGAAATTTCCAAGAGAAAAACTTAAGTAATCCGATACTCTATTTTCTCCCTTATCTCCTACGTGAGTCATTTAGCAGTTGGGGTCAATTTTATCTCCCAAGTATCTCTCAAACCCACATTCTTTCCTACTCCATTGTTATTGCTTTAGCAGTACACATCTCTTTAAAACCCAATATTCTTGGGTGCATCCTGGTGGAGCAGCAGTTAGGTCAACTGCCTCTGAAGGATGCAGGCCACATACCCTGGATTTGAGTCCCAGGCCTCAGGGGGAAGCAAGCAGTGTGAATAACTAAAAAATGAAATAAGAGATGTCTCTTCCCACTCTGTCTTCCTGCCTGCAGCATGTCAATAAAACTTTATATTAAAAAAACAACCACCACCAATATTCTCCCAACTGGTTGCTTTGTCTCTAGTCCCTAGCAGTCATTCTCTCTCTCATATTAGTGCCAAAATGATCTAAAAAATCAAATCTGATTGTTTTCTCTCCTACCTAAGTCGATTCTTTATTTCTTATGAGATTAAATCTACCTCCTTTACTATGCTCTCCATGAACCAGAGTGACACTTAAGCTGGTCAAATTCGGTCTATTCTGTCAATATTGTGTGAATTACATTTTTTTTTCATTTGCATCAAAATATCTTCAAGTAAGTTTTCGTATTATTGTGTTGTAATTTCTTCATTCATTTTATAATTTGTAAAATATTTGTTATACCTAAACAATAGAGGCAGTATAATATGGGTTAAAGAACATGAATTTCAGATTTTGGAGCTAGAGCAAATAATTTTATTGACAGTTTGCTAGTACTAAGACCTTGTTAGTTACTTAACCCCTTTGTATCTTAAGTTTCCTAACCTGTAAAATGGAAATAGTTACTTGTACTGCATAGGGATATAATACAGATTAAATGAACTAATATCAGTAAAGCACTTAGACCAGTGCCTGATAATCAACAAATGCTAAGAAACAATGTTATCCAAGTGTAGTGCTAGTATTATATGGTACCTTGTTAACAAGAAGTCTAAAAAATGGTTGTGTTATGTCATGTTATGAAGAGAGTCATCTGAAACATATTTGAGTCAGTGTTGTGAAAATAAAATACAGGTACATTTTAAGTTTGCTAAAATTTCCATATAATCAGAGCCAAAGGGAAAATTAAAAACATCATTATCATCAGTACACAATCCGTTCCTATAACTGTAATGTTCTCAATGCATCCTCTTAATTAGTCTATTCCTATAAGGAAAGTGGTCTTTAGGTAACATAAAGTACTATTACTTTATATTATTTTCCTTGTTATAACTGAAAGGTTCTTGAAAGTATGAATAATGTCACTAATCCTGCTAATCCTGTGACAACTCTGATGATAGCTGAGGATAGTTAAGTGTGTAGAAGTAAGTCTGGTTAGCAAGGTACTCAAGACAGGAGTCAATTATTCCTAAACCACAAATAGAAAATCACTAAATATTTGGATGGAACATTCCACAAAATTCAAAATATCTGTTAGTTACAAATAATGATAGCAAAGGGTATCTAATTGAAATTGTTTCCAGAAAGTTTCTAAGTATTTTTTAGGAGAGATATAAAAACAGTGAATCATTTAAAGCCAAACCTTTAATAGTCAAAAGATAATTTAAAGTTATTTAAGAGATAAAGACCAAAAACAAACACAAACAAGCAAACAAACCTCCAAATACAATAGGTAAAAAAAAAATGAAGAAAGGAGAAAATACAGGGAAAAATAAAATAGAAGAAATAATTTAAGGCAAGAAGAGTTTTTAAGTGCAGAAATATAAAAATTACGAAACCAAGGACTACACAGTGAGGTTAGTCCTTATGCTATGTAGATCAACTATGTCTCAGATTACCATATAGCATGGGTCCTACAACTTGGCTTGAAACCCAATGCTGATTTCTGCCACATATAAAATACAGCAAAGTATCAATGATTATCTAACTTTAAGCAATGTACTTTCATGATGTTACAAAATGAACAGCCAAGACAGCTGAATTTAGTAACTTGCAGAAAACTATAATAAAAATGAAGTTAGAAAGTTAACTTTGATTCTATGAAATTAGTTCTGGCAATAAACAAACACGATCAATTGTTTATTAAGGCTATCTTCTTTATTAGGAAGTCTGGGTCATTTACCTGTCAAAAAAGAAGCAGACTCAGTTCAGTAAAAGCAGATTCAAATCATTAAGACGTATATTTTAAAAGGGTGGGGATGTGAAGTATGCCTGTTTTCTACTCTTCTACAAATGTGTATCTAATTAAAAAACTGACTTTGATTATGAGTTAACTCGGATTCTTTTGGTAGCATTGAAGTGTAGGTTCTAAATGAACATCTAAATAACATATGTTAAGCTCATGCTGCTTAAACCATAACTGATCCGAGTCCATGGAGTCAAGCTGTCCAGTCAAGGAAATCTGTAACTAATCAAATCTTCTATGGGAGGAAGTCTATTGCTGGAGAATGACTGACAATGACATATGCAAAGAACCTCAGGATAAAAGGTACAGCAAAGAATTAGAACCTATACTTTTATTCTTGGGCACAAATCAAACCTTGTTTTAAGTCTCTTGTTTGCTCATCGTTTGCTCCTTTTCATCTTTCATGCCATGCCCTTTCATCACCTTGCATTTGGCCACACAGCAGCATTTTCTTCCTTTATTATTTCCTCCTTTAATTCTATTACACCAAGATATCTTATTAGGCCGGCAGTTATTAAGGATAGAAGAAAGTACATCCTATATTATCACATCATTTCAAAGAGAAAGGATATTTTAATATTTGACATTTTAATATCAAAATAGGAGTGATTCAGCTTCTGAATTAGTCTTTTAAGTTGAATTTAGTTTAATGAAAAACATTATCTTTATTTTTCCTATTTCTTAGACTGATGAAATTCCCCCAAGTCTATGGACAAGGATTTGGAAATGATAGTAGAAAGAGAGACAAGGATGTGTCCTGAACCTGACTAAGGTCTGTTGATGAAAGAGGAAAGAAACAGCAGAGCATCATTTATCTTCATCAAATCTAGGTATTTCTGAAAATGAAAGAGGCTAAATCATTAAAATTATATAATTTGGAGTATTTCTTTATTGAATGACAAACTGCTACTATATTGAGGGGCATGAAAAGAAATTTTATTAAAAAAGTTTTGTCCCTTCCTCTCTGTCAACCTGGATCTCAAACTTAGATCGACAGTTATCATAATCTGAACTTCGGCTAGCTGAGTCACAGAGGTGGGGACTCAAAATATTTCAAAAATAAAATGATTAAAAAAAACATTAGGTACATTAAAGAGTATTTTACAAATGCCTCTATATCAAACAGATGAATATTAAACATTAGTATAAGCAGAACAATTATTCTTAGTATATATCTATGTATTTTAAACAATCTATTAGCTATATTTGTCTAATTCCATTATCACTGATATTTAACTGAAAAATTTTTTTACTTTTATTTTTACTCTATTTTTTCATAAACTGCAACTTTTATTTTATGATTAATAAATAAGAAACTGCTGGTACCTTCAACTGACACTTTTCCGTAACATTTTAAGAAAATATTTAGATTAAGAAAATAATATGATTCCGAGGGGTGGTTTGGTAAGCTAGGAACAGATTCTGCCAAGTAGAGGATATTCTCAGTTAAATCTATTTCTTCTCATTGAAATGTATAGATATCTCAGTCCAAATATTTTCAATGGTACTACAATATCTTCAAATATTTTTAAACAAATTCATTAAGCTGACCCTATGATTCTTTTGAATATTTCATCAATTTTAGAGATTTTTTTAGCTTATTGTTACTGAAGGATCTATTGCAAAATTTAAAAAAAAGCACTGCCAATAAGTATAGATTTATATACCAAATAATAAATCATTCATAACATTTGTTTTTTACATATTTGGTGACAGATATTTAATTTTTTACATATATTTCACATTCATTTATCTAACCTACACTTCCTAGTGACCTCTCCTGGTGGTCTGGGGACTCCAAGTGGTCAGCAAAGGAAGCAGCATCACATACTTCTTCCACAGCCCCCACCACCAGGAGACTGGAAGAAGTTAGTAGTCCTTCACTACTTTGCATTACTATTAAGTATCTTACTATTATTCATAACTTGCTTCTGGCAAGAGCCAGGAAAAGAGCTAGTTGCTCTTAGGCTTTAATCACACATCAAAATGAAAATAAGAAATGAATAAACTACTAGAGGAGATCTTGGTAGAAATCAGAAATACAAAATACTAGTTAACCAAGTGCATCACAGCTTATTTTAGAGGAACTGCTAATTACATTCTGTTAAAAAATGCAAAGTCTGGTACAAATATTAAACCAGTTAGATAACCAAGATAAGAGACATAAACTGGTACTATCCTAGACTGCCACATAATAGTTTGACTGAAATCAACAGTGTGACTATTAATAGGAGATGCTCATTTACTAAGGATACAAAGCACCTGGCAGTATTTACTCACATCAGGCAGGCAATCAGCATAGGCCTTGAGTTTAGGAATTTAACAAGTTGGTAATCATAATAGGGGAACAAAGGAGCAGGAAGTTACTGAAGAAAGAAAAGCTCAAGGTCATTATTCACTGTTTAGATGTTTGGGGGCCTTTCATTTCCTTCAAAATTTATTATTCTTTTTTAAGGCTGGATAAAGTAGATTGCTTAAATTAGGGGCCTAAGTGATTTATAATTATAGGTAATTTCATTTATCTGTGTTCAGATAACTGAAAATTTCTATAATTAGATTTGCTAAGCATTTAGATAAGTCTATGATCAACACTAAGTAGAAAAAGATTGAAGAATGACTACCATTTATAGCTAGAATTTACCCTTACCACTAAAATTAACTGTATAGCTAGAATATTTGAAGTAGATATGTTTACCAAACACCTTTTCTAAAAACCTTATTTTTAGTACTCCTTTTTAGAAAGCTACAAAGTGATATTAATGTGCAGAATGTTGTGAACACGACTATTTTTAGTATCAGTCTAATGTGAACAATGATGAATCATTCTTTGTTATTTTAGTAGGAAAGAGTGCTTGGTATTTACTGCAGCACATTAGGTTAACTATGTCTCAATAACTGTACACCCACATGCTGACATCACACAAGCAGTGATATGGATCAATGACGCAAATCCTGTCAGGATCAAACATTAAGGCCACAGGAATTGAAAAAAAAAAAGTGCCCAGATGACAGAGCAAGCAGTCATCATGCACAGAAAGTATTAAATGAGTATTGTTGATGTTGAAAAGGGTTATCCTGTTATTTTAAAATAACTAAACTTTAAAATTTTAATTATAGATTTCCCACATAAAAAAGACTACATATTTCTTTATGTTTCCTCACAGCTTTTGTGAAGGTCTGAACCTTTTAAAACATGTCTTTAAGGTTCTACCAGCCACATTAATTATCTGGAAAACGGTCTCTGTAGCAAGATATTTTTAGACAGATCATTTGCAGAATATGTAGCACTGCCACAGGAAATGCCAGTCTGTGGCAAGCCTTCAGGGAGAGGTTCTGTTCCTATTATCAGAGAGGAGATGCTGCTACAGGATTTTGTGAAAAGAAACTGGACCTCTACACTTAAAGCGATAATTTTCCTTGTAATTTCTTTCTACTCTCCAGTAAATTTTTGTTCTATCATCATTAATCTGACATAACAGGACTAACTTGAAAACAGGGCAAGGACACTGCTTTCATAGTTCCCTCAGTACTATTTCTTATGAGAAATTGTTTAAAAACAAAAAACAAAAAGAAAGGGCTTCCCTGGCCTAAGGTAGCTTTGTTTTTTAAACTGCTAATCATCTGAAATATTTTGAAAACAAAAATTACTCAGATAGTTGTTTTCAGAGTTCTTTTCAAGGAATAATCTTTATAGACTTTCCATAGTAGAAACCATACTATTTCACAGTATTTCTAAACTTCTCCACTAAATATCAATTTTCATCAGAATAGACTTTTTTTTTGCTACTATGATTTATTTTCATCATCTGCTGTTGGCCTCTATTTTTTGCTATTCATTCTAACATTCAGAGCAAGTTCCTACCAGCTAACACAGTTTTAAATGGAAAAAAAAAAAAAAATTAAAAACTCAATGTGTTGATGATATGTTAAGAACTGAGAAGTTAGGGGAAAACTCCAGAGGCAAAGATAGGAATAGAAAGCTTCTCCCCGGTTTTATTTTCTTCTGGTTCAAACATTACCTGATTGGGCAATAAAGTCTTATTTATATAATGTAGATCCCTTAAAATGAGAGTAAGCAGAAAAAAGGTAAGAGACAGGGCTTTTCCCAGGTTCCATGCTTGTGGCTATGCATATTTTGGAGATATTTAAAATGTAGGTTTGGGACCTTCCTTTTCAACCTTGTCTTCCAGTTATACAGTTTCCCCCTCAAAAATCATTCTTTCTTAAAGGTCCTTTCAGAGATATTCTCTGCATATAAAAGCGATTATGTGCATATTCTTTAAAAATACATATGATAGCACACACACAGTTCTGCACCATAATAATGTATCTTAGAGATCTTTTCATATTGGTATATGCAAAGCTGTTTCAAACTCTTAGTGGCTATATAGTACTACACTGCAACAATATGTACCCTACCTTAACTTTTCCTCATTCCTAGATATTCTTGTTATTTTCAACCTTTTGCTATTACAAAAAATGCTGCAATGAATATCTTTGTACAAACATCATTTCACAGATATATTGATGTTTCTGTAGGAAAAAGTATTAGAAGTGGAGTTGCTATATCAAAAAATTTACATTTTTGTTATTAACAAATTTCAGAGGTTATACTAATATGAGTGAGGTTGAATGTACATATTTTTAAGATGCATTTATATTTCCTTTTCTGCAATCTGTCTGTTCCTAGCCATTGCCTGTTTTTATACTGGATTTGTAAAGGTTCTTTATGTTTAAGAAGTCTCTGTGATAAGCTGCAAATATTTCTCTTATTTCTTTGCCTTCCACTTTTATGTTGTTCCTTTCTCTCCCCAAAGTATACGTACATACATATAAAATATATATGTGCATGCATATTTTGGGCTGCTAAGAAGGCAGAATAAATAAGTAGCATTTGGAATCGGTATTAAATATTAGAAGATGGAAGCTAAAACTTGAGTTTGCTCAAGTACAGCGCTTCTGAAAATGTACTTTATAAAGTCTGACTTCATAAGGTACTTTAAAAAAAGGCTTCTAAGTTCAGAAGAATTTAGAACAAACTGCAAATAAATGATGGTCACTTTTGAAAATTGATGATGCATGCAGAAGGCATTGGTAAAGTCTATAGCAAATAAATATTTTATTTTCCCCATAAAATTTCAAACTTATTGACCTTTATTCCTCCTAGAATACCTATTAATAATACTACAGTACCTGTTATACTGCTTCAACTTTTAAGGGTAATAAAAAGAGGCTTGCAGCGCACCCTGGTGGAGGAGCGGTTAAGTCAAATGCCTGTGAAGAAATAAAGTCATATATCCCTGGCAGTGGATGGCGGGTACAGCCAGTGTGAACAAACTGAATAAAATAAAAATGCTTCTTCCTTCTCTCTTTTCCTCCCTTCCTGCCCGCACCTTTCTTAAAAAAAAAAAAAAAAAAAAAAAAAAAAAAAGGCTTGCATGGTTCTTTATAAGCTATCTTAGTCACTTCTTTTCATCATAAATGTTAAGTCCCTCATGTCTCCAATTTCAAACTTCTTTTTCATCTTATTCTGCATACCATCAAATTTATGATTTCAAATTTCATATTGGGAAATTCACTCTTTCCAGTCTGTGATGGTTAATAGTATTTGTCAATCTGACTAGGCTAAGAGAGGCAGAGATAGCTGGTGAAACATTATTTTGGGGTGTGTTTGTGATAGTGTTTCCACAAGAGATTAACATTTGAATTCGTTAAATTAGTAAAGCTGATAGACCTTCCCAGTGTGGGGAATGTCATCCAATCCCTTAAGGCCTGAACAGAACAAATAAAACAGGTAGAAGGAGGAAGGACAAATTCACTAAGCTGAGACATCCATCTACTGTCATTCAACATCAGCATTCCTGGTTAATGAACTATCAAAACTCAGACTCAGATCAAGACTACCATCAGCTTGCTGATTCTTAGGTCTTCAGATTCTAACTGAATTACAATATCAGGTTTCCTGGTTCTCCAGCATACAAATAATAAATCTCTTATCCCTCATTCTGTTTGTCTGGAGCACTCTGAGTGATATACAAGCCAAGCTGTTCTTATGAGCCACTGTTATAAAACCAAAAGGTAATTTGAACCTAATATGCTCAAAAAAGAAATTAATCATTTCTATCCTTTTACCAAAACCAATTGTTTCTTCTTCTTTTAACATAGTGTAAGACATTATCATTATTTGTCTTTCTGCTAAATTTACTAAGCAATTTGTAAATCATCTTCTGTGCTGGAGGCTCTCCTCACCTTCCACATGAATCCCCAGGTCTCTTCCTTATTGCTTCTGTTTTGGTTATTTCCCTGCTTAAAATCCTTCAGTGCCTCTCCTTTAATTTTAGGATAAAATATGACATCTTTTCATGGCATATAAAGGTATTTGTAGTAACACAGTCTATGTTTCCACTTGTGTTCTCATTTTCAGACACTACTCCATTTATTCTGTTCTGCAATCTACTAATCTTATCTTTTCTGTGTGCATGTGCCTTTGCACATGCTTTCCCCCTTTTTCCTTCAATCTCTGAGATACTTCTTGTCCCCCCCACCCCCTTCCTGGCTAACTTCTATTTCTTTAAGAAGCATTCAATGACTACCAGAAACTGGGTTAGGTATTCCTCCTCCTCAGAGCTCCTGCATATATCTAAGCATACCTAAGCCATTATAGTGCACATTATCCCTCCATTTTAACTATGGACTTCTTGTGTGTCTTCTTGCTGGAATGTGAGGATTATTTAATAAGTCTTTCAAATGGCTTTCAAGAATGAGTTGCCCTTCAGGACAGGAAAAGAGAATTAGGGAAATTCTCCAGGAAAACATGCATTTAGTTATTATGTTTTCTGACAAGCACTTGAGCATGGAAAACTGAATACAAAAGGCTGAGGAATTCCAACATGTTGAAACTAAAACTAATGTTAAAATATTGAAATATGATGAACTTTTACTATAAGGGAATTTTTCAAAACTGTTAAAGCATTTATGATATAAATAAACAGGAGATGTCAAAGAGAACTTAGTTCATCTATAAAGAATGGAAACAGGATTTGATTAAAATTTATTCTTTAAAAGTGAATTAATATCTTCAAAAATAGTTATGTTAAGAGAGTTACTTACCCTCTGCAGCCTTAAAAAATTAATACATAGCTACATCGAAAGCTACTACTGTTACCATGTTTTGCATTCTCTTATGATTAATGGTGGCATGCCTCCACTTGTCTAAATATAATACCATAACTATAGACAAGGGCAAAAGTCATACTTTTGTAGATATAGGAAGGGTCTTTCTAAGAAATGAAAGTATACCTAGTTACTTGTTGTGACAGAGGAAAATGAGAATTATGAGGATGAGTATTAGGTAAGGTGGAGAAAGAACGATTCTTCCATCTCCGTACACCTAGGTTGGTACTAAAAATCACATTCAACATTTTTCCACAGAAAAGGAGGAACCAGAAAAGATTTTTTTTCTACCTGGGACATTCTTGTAGATTTTACGAGGGTATATGTGTCAGATTATGTAAATTCATGGTATTCTAAAACTTCATAATGCTGCTCTCTTGATCAGTGTAGTGGAGTCTTACCCCTGCTATGCTTGGGGAATAAAAACAGAAAAGGTTATGCTTGGGTTACAATGCTTAATTAGACTTCTCAGAGTCGAAAATTGTAGTTGCATCCATAGTTCCATATACACAAACTCACCCAAGAATGCAGAACCAGTAAACCAGTGATTTGGCAACCTGGAAGTCATTGGGGACCTTGATAAAAGTGTGCTACAATAATTCTCTAGAAGTAGCAGTATTATCAAATCACTATGGTTACTGTTATGATTTTTTCCCATGGTATGAGATTTCTAAGGTCAAGCTAAGTGGTATAAATCTGGCAGCCCAAACTTACTCTCTTGGCCTTAGTTTTCTAACCATTTCATGACGATATGGGATTTTGAAAGAAATATTTTAGAAAAAAATATGGGTTGTAGAAAAAAGAGATTACATTTGTGTCACAAAAATATGGGTTGTAGAAAAAAGAGATTACATTTGTGTCACATATAATTAATGAAATAATTTATTCAATTAACAAATATTTACTGAGTGTCTACATAGTACTAGGACTAGAAGTCATTGTGACCACACATTTCCTCACTTGTTTCAGACGATAAAGGTTAAAAATATCAAGATAGTAAAAAAATTTGAATGGTCAGTAAAGGCAGTATGTCTACTAGGCCAGTTGTAACCTAAGTAAACAAGTAATGATGTTAACTCCAAAGGTCTTCCAGAAAAGTTAATTCTAATAGAAATCCAATCTAACAGAAATCCAATCCACATAATCTAGGTAAGAGCAAATATTTCGGGAAATAAAGGACAGAAAAAAATTTATCCTATAGAGATTATTTTAAATTTCTATTCATTATTTAGAACATAACTATTTTAAAACAAAAATAAACATGAATGACGATTTAATTTTAAAAACCAACCAATTAATAAACCCTCATGAAAACATGTTACCATTTTCTTTTACTTAGACATACTTATTTTACAACTGTTTAGTATTATATATTTAAAAGACAGCTTTAAAAATCAAACTTAACAGAAACTGTCCTAGATATAGAATTCTTAAGAGATATCAGTTTAAAAAATGCTTAAAATAAAGATCTTTGAGTCTTTCACTGTTAAATTATTTAAAGCATCCAAATTTGTTTTTTCCTTTTATCTTTAAAACTATCCAATTTTTCTATTTTTTCCATTCTAAGTCGACCTGTTTTCTTATCCTCATTTTTCAGCACCTTATTTTTAATAAGTGGCCTCTTTCACAAAAGGAAAAAGTCACTTAAAAGGGAGAGAAAATTGCATATAAAAGAAACATTTTATATTCATTATTTCTGACTAATAAATTACCATTTTGTGAGATCAATTCAGACAAGAAAAAGATGCTTCCATAAAATGTATTATTGTAAATGAAGATTATTGTCAATTATTTTAACAGAACTCACTAAACTGGTTTAAAATTCCAACTTCTAGAATAGCTTTAATAGTTGTATTTTATTCATTATAAAGAACTGATGATAACTGAATTTGCCTCTATTTCTCTTTTAAACAAAAATGTTGCACCTCTCTTGATGGGTCATATAGTACTATGGTTTTTCTCTAAAAGTAGCATTTAATAGCTTTTACAAACAACCTGGGACTATTACATAATATCCTCAGTATGAGTCATAGTCATTCACTTAACCTAAAATGGGCTGAATTTATGAATGGATGATCTATTATGATTCATTTTTACAAATAAGACTCATTAATGTTTCAAAACTAGTATTTTGAGCTTCTCTAATGGAGCTCATGTTTTATCTTAGAAGGAGCAATTATAAAAAACAAAACTTTTAATATACTAATGTGATTTCTGCCAGCATGAAAAAGTTACCTTTGCTTTAGGGCATTTTCTGAGGTTAAGATTTTCTAAGTAATGTAAAAAGGACATAACTTCTACATATTTTAGGTTCATTAAATTATGAAAAAAAGTAAATAATTCCTATTCAGATGGGAATGAGAATCTAATATGTATGGTTTTGATTTGAGTTACATACAGTATCTGTAAAACCTAGAGAACTAGGTTAAGTTCAGTTAGATCTGTATTAATGAAAATAAGGCCAATGATAATACTGATCTCCCTATTATTAAAATAAATGTAAGATGGCATAAAATATTAGAATAATTATCTAAAAATTCGGGAGCTAATGAAAACTTATTGAATCTAATTTGTACTGGTTCATCCTAATTTCACATATGTGTAAAATAATGGCCAGAATTTAAGTAATCTATCAAAAGATATAGAATCATAAAGTTTTAGTCTTGTGAAGAACCTTACAAGGCATCCACTTCAACTATCCATTAACTCTTGAAGGTAATCAAAATAGATCACTTCAAGACTCTCAGAAATGGTCACTCTGGCATGCAGATTGAGATGAGAACAAAACTAACCCCAGAAGTAGTTCCTGCTTTTCTCTTAGCTGTTTTGTCTTTCCCTAAATGGCAACAGGGGGCCAACAATAATCTGTCCAGTAGCAACAGTGCTGTCACTTCTTGAATGAGGTGACAGTAGGAGCGAGAGTAGCCAAATAACTCTCTACTGGCAGACTGCAGAGACACTAGCAATAGCAGTGATGAGACAGTAAGTAAGAAGCTGGTCATAACCACTTGGAAGAAGAAAGCGACAGGACTTGGAGGTGGTGCTTGACGTCACACCTAGTGGGTGAAGGAGCTCTGAATCTCAACACACTCTGGATTGTTAATTAGGTTCTTGGCTTCCTTAAGTAACGTCAGACATGATTAAACAAAGGCAGCATATCTCTCAACAAACTTGAATTTACCTGGACACTTTTTCTACATTAAGAGTCAAATCATAAGAGACTGATTAGAAATCAGGATTTGCTCAAATAGTCAACATATAGGCATTACTTATGAGTCACTATTTATATATTTACATTAATGTCTCCGTATTAGTCTATAATCTTAACTGATATACCAAAGACAAAAGAACTAAAATTCTTTCTCTTTATCTAAGTATAGTTTTAGAATATAGTAATTAACAATGCAATAAATATACCAATATATCTTAAAATACTTTATCAATTTAATAAATACTGACAGAACGCCTACTAAGCTAAAAGAATTATTTCAGCACAGAGAATCAGAGATGAGGGCACAATTTCTGTGAAGGAAACAAAACAGAAGGAAGCTTCTATGCACTGAACACTTTTGTTAAGCAAGGTTTTATGATGACATCATTTCTTCCTCTATGAGATTCACAAGTTTAATGAAAGTATCTCTTCCAAGTGTTTATTTCATTAGGAATACATATTAATACATTAGCTAGTTGGCATCCTGTTTATTGGTCTATTATGAACAATAACCATTCACTAGCTCAATTACTTTCTTAAATGTGCCTGTGCATAGACATACTTGTAAATTTAAGAATCTCAGAGTACGCATTCATAGAATTAACTAAAGAGGTTTCTTTAATTAACAGGTTATTTTGGAATCAATCTTTAGAATTAATGTTAAAGAATATCTAATCAAACTTTTTCTGTGCAATAATTGCTTTGATTATATCATCCAACCAGTGCATGAGGACATACAATGATAAACAAAACAATTCATTTTTATACAGTCATATTGTTTGGCAGTTCTGAGAGTCAAAATTATCTTCCCCATAATTCTCACCTATTTAATCTAAATTCTGTTCTCTAAAGGTGCAGAGAACAATGTCTTCCAAGTCACAGCTCTCTTTTCTAGGTTAAATATCGTAAGAATACATAAGTATTCGTATAGTCTTTTATATAATAATTCTATGCCCTTCCAGTTATCTTCTTAGGTTCAATCTCAGTTTGTACAAACTTTTTTAATGTTAAAAGAGATCATCGAACCAGAGAACAGCACCATCTGTTTTGAACTTAACATTTCTATTTTTGCCTTTTAAGATTACATTTGTTTTCACTTTTTCTATTCATTAAGCAAGTTCTATTCATAAAGTTGCGTTCTCTCCTGCATTGCTGTAGATGCTGTCATTTACTTAGGTGCACAGGATCTGAAGACCCTCTGTATGTTGGAGGAGTCACTTTGGTGTAAGGTAAAGATGATTCTTGTTGCAAAAGTGCTATCTGTGCTGGAAAGGCAATTAATATTGAGTTCTTAGTGAAGAAATGGCATGGATATAATCAAACGTGATGATTTCCTAATTAGATCAGTTCTACAGTATGGTTTTGAACATTGTTCCTGAAGCTTAGCTTTGACTCTGGTTCTCTGGTCCTCCCAATCTAGTAACCTCGCAAAGTCATTTTTGTAAGGTAATGTTTTTAAGAAAAATTATACAACGATTACAAACTTAAAAAATAGTGTATGTCCAGTTGGTATAAAGAACTTTCTTTTGCAAACCATTTCAAATAAGATGCTGACATCATGGCCCATTTCTCAGGATACTTTCGTACACATTTTCTATAAGGATGTTCTCTGATATAATGATAGCATATCTGTTCAAGCCAGGTAAATTAACATGGAGATGTTGTTGTTATTATTATTATTGGCTGAATTATGTCTCTTCCTGCCACCTCCAAAAATATGCTTAAGTACTAGTACCTTGGAATGTGACTTTATTTGGAAGTAGGGTCTTTGCTATTAGTTAAGACAAAGTCATGCTGCAGGAGAGGCGTCATTAATCCAATATGGTAGTCTTACAAGAAAACAGTCATGTAAAGACACAGAGACATAAGGAGAATGCTATGTGAAGACAGACAGAGAGAATGGAGAGATGCATTTACAAGTCAAGAGATCCCAAGGACTACTGTCCATCACCAGCAGCTAGGAAAGAGGCAAAAATTCTCAGAAGGAACAAATCCTGTTGGCACCCTGATTTCAGTCTTCTAGTCTATAGAACTATGAAATATTAAATTTCTGTTGTTTTAAGGTATCTAGTTTGTGGTAGTTTGTTATGGAAGCCCTTAGAAACTAATAAAGCATCTAATTTTCAAACCCCATTGGAAATTGCCAAATGTCCTAAAAACGTGCTTTCTAGTAAAAGGATAT
The DNA here is from genome assembly GCA_004363575.1 of Solenodon paradoxus. Taxonomy (NCBI): domain Eukaryota; kingdom Metazoa; phylum Chordata; class Mammalia; order Eulipotyphla; family Solenodontidae; genus Solenodon; species Solenodon paradoxus. The sequence goes on along the minus strand of RJWH01000323.1, from coordinate 353,169 downwards.
AGTTTAGAATCACGTATCGTATTAGTGACATGTCCCTTTAGTCTATCAATCTCAACAGGTCCTCAGTCTTCTTTGACTTTCAAAGATTATAATAATTTTGTACATTATCTTTTAATTTGTCTACAGCTTCCTTGTAGATTATGTGTATTTTGCAGAAATATCATTAGTTCATATTTCTCTTACAGTATCACATCAGGCTTGATTTCTGTCATTACTGATGACATACAATTTGATGACTTAATTAAGATGGTATCTTCCAGTTTCTTAAACTTGAAGTTATCTTTTCTTTAGTCTTAGTGTTTTGTGCAGAGCTTCTTTGAAACTAGGTAAGCAGTTCATCAAACTTTCAATTTATTAATTTATTTTTCTTATACAGGTACAGGGCTCATAGTTTCCTATTTTTTCTTCAGCAGGCTGTAGTCAATTTCTATTACATTTTTTGCTCAAATTTTTACTGATTTTAAAACACTCTTTGACAATGACCTGACCTAAGAGATATCTTTGCTCAGAGTAAGGGTAGATGGTCTTTACAAAGATTTCAAATATAGTCCCTCCTTCAATACTAATCTTTCCACCTCTGTCACACCTTATAATTTTGGACATACAAAGATATAAAGAGAGGAAAGCTTTTTATTTTCTGTCTGGCTCCCTTTATCCATCCCTGGGTTTAAAAAAGTTAGATTCATTAATTTTAAAATGAAGTTATCAACTTTTGTAAGGAAGTCATCAAGAGAAGAGTCTCCCTTTCCTACTGAAGCAGAAAAATGCATCCCTACCCTTAATGTCTTCACTTTGTACTCCTACTACTAGAATTCTGCTAGTACTACAGGTGCATTATAAATTAGATAGGCCTTTTTTCTGGTTCTATCTGAAAAGCTGTCACATAAAAATTAAATCTAATTGATTTTATAAGGGCTTACAAAATTATAACTACAAATTGATTTAAAATGTAAGTTATTTAAAATTAAGTCTAGTTTTCATCTGTGATTAACTTGTATATTAGTCTTGTATTTTAAATCACATGAAAACAGTAATGAGTATTCTCATTTGATGATTATTTGAAAGATCAATGTTATATTAATTAAAATGTTTCCATCAAGACATAATTATTAAAAGTAGTTTGAAAAGAGAGGTACAAACAAGCGGGAGGTGTCCACTCTATTAGAAACATATTCTAAGAGACAGTCAGTATAAAAATGAAATTAAGTTTATGAAAAACTGACAAGGAGAGACACATGGAGTTTATTATATTGCTTAAAAATTATACTACCTGGTTTCTTTTAAGTCTACACTATGTGAACCCTTACAATTTGGAAAGTTACCTTAATTGCCACACAAATGATTTAAATTAATTGGAAAAATTTCCAACTCTAAGAAAATGAGGTTTAGATGGCAGGTAAAAAGTTTTCATTTTAATTATTGAGCTTCTATGGAAAGGGTAACAGATTAGACAGCCTAGGTTAAAATGGGGGTTCCATAGTCTTGGTTTTTGGTTTGCTGGGGATAATCTTGGTTGACACCTGTTGTCTCGGAGTAATTGCTAAGATCCTCTCAGAAATATCTCAGTTTGGATGATAAAGCATATGGTCACTCTATTTCTAATGTGCTCTTTTCAAATTAAAGCAAGTATTACTTAGGTACCCAATATGTGAAAGGCCAAGAACTGTACGGGATAAAAAGAAATCTAAGAAATGGTATCTGGATTGAGGACCAAGATGGCCAGGAAGGATATTCTTTGTCTGGCTTCTAAGAAAAAGAACTATAATATTTATCCACTAAAGAGGTGCCAGAGAGGGAGGCCAATATCAAGGTGGTGAAGTACCTTGCACCCCAGAGACCAAGAGGTGTGTGCGAGAAAGGACACTCAAGGAAATCCACACACTAGTGTGACAGAGGTGAGTGGAGAGAAAGGTATGGAGGCCCCCAAGGCTGCAGCATGGGAGGAACTGAGATAGCAAAGTGGCCATCTGATCTTGGGCCCTAAGGAGGGAGAACAGAAACTGTGAGGTAGTACACATACTTGTTTGGGTAGAGCCTAAAGAGAAGGAGTTAAGGCTGGTACGTGGTCTTTACAGCAGTCATCCTCCAGGCAGGAGGACTATAGCAAGCTCCTTCTAGTTGTACTCCCCTTACCTACCTCTTAGGATCGGTGCTTGTGCAATGCATTAGCATCTAGTCTGTTGAGACTCAGGTCTGGGGTGCCAAAGAGGAGGGTTCACTCCACTGACAACCATATAAACCAGGCACTCCCCTGTAGCCTCAACAATTACTCTCCCAACCCACATGGAGTCAAAAAAGAGGGAGGGGGCGGGAGGGGGCAGTAAAGCTTTAGTACCACCTGCTGATAAAACAAAAGATAAGTAGCTTAGTCCCAAATCCCATGGAAAGGCAGAGAAAAACAGGATCATCTGAGATCTCAAGGTTATCATGACAACACAACAACATAAAGATACTTCTTAGGAAACTAAATTTGAAGACACAGATCTGGTAAAGAATTCAAAGCAGAGAGCATAAAGATTCTCAAAGAGATACAAGAAACTCAGAAGAACAGTTAAAAACATTACAAGAGGACACAGCAAAGAAAGTCAGAAAGATACAAAAGAAGCCAATAAAATAAGTCAATGAGCTCAGAAATAAAACTAAGGAGCAGAAGGCAGAAACTGAAGTTTCATATAAGAAACTAACAGAGGTACGCTCTGGTAGGGTAGTGGTCAAGTCAATTACCTCCAAAAGACCAAGTCACATACCCCTGGGTTCGTGTCCTAGGTCCTAGGATATAATCAGTGTGAACAACTAAAAATAAAAACAATAAAGATGCTTCTTCCTCCTTTCTCTTCCTGCCTGAGTGCCTACTTGCCTTCATTTCTGCGTGCATTGTCCCTTCAAAAAAAAAAAAAGGAAGAAACTAACAGCTTCAGGATTTGAAGAATGCAATAAATAAAATGAAAGATACTACTGAAAGCTAATTAGTGATCCAGAAGACAAATATGTAGATATGAATAAAATTAAATGTAAAAACACAGAAAAATATTCCAAAAGCTATCCAATTTCATCAGGAAAGGTAACATAACATAACTTCTGGCATAAAGCTATGCCAGAAGATAAAGAGAGAATAAGAAAACAACTTATTCAAAGAAAAATACATGAACACTTCACTAATCTGGGGGAAAAAATTGAATACACAAGTCAATGAAACATCTGATTATGTAAGTGCAAAGAAACCTAAACCAGGATACACAACAGTCAAATCATCAAAAGTAAAAGACAAAAAAGACTACTAAGGGTAGCTAGGGAAAAAAACCCAAATAACACATAAAGATGCTCGCTCCTATTAGACTTCTCAACAGAAACTCTATAGGCCAGGAGAAAGTAGAATGACAAATTTAAAAATACCCTCAAATATAAGTTGCCAGTCAAAAATAATATATTCCTATCTAAATTTTTTTAAAGTTCACAAAAAATTAAATACAGCGATAGACAAAACCATAATACAAATGTCAAAATGGTAGTAGTAAGCCTTCACATATCAATAATCACCTGAATTTAAATTAACTAAACTCATCAATTAAAAGGTACAAAGTGGCTGGGTAGATTTTTAAAAAGTATCCAATAATTTGCTGCTTACAGCAGAATCACCCAATGTAAACTGTAGAGAAAAACGCAGATTTAAAATGAAAGGAATATGATACGCTAAGCCAATGGAGAATTTACAAAGGTAGAAATGGCTATACTTTATATAATAAAAAACCAGGCAAATAGAGAAAGATGGATATTATATAATGATCAAGTGATTAATACAACAGGAAGATATAGCACCTGTGTTAATATACACATATATATGTATTTATATATGTGTGTGTATACACCCACATAGGAGCACCCAGATTTATTAAGCAAATATTAAGAGACCTAAAGGGAAACACTGACAGCTATAATAACATTAGGGGATTTTAACACCTGACTCACAGAAATGGATAGGTCATCCAGACAGAAAGTCAAAAGAATATAGTAGCTTTAAATGATAAATTACATGAGATGGACTTAATAGATATCTACAGGTCATTTCACCTCAAAACAACACACTACACATCTTTTAAAGTTCTCATTCTCAAGAATGGACCATATGTTGGAACACAAAATAAGATTCAATAAACTTATGAAAACTGAAATCACATCCAAGTATCTTTTGGGATCATTATGGCATGAAAATAGATATCGCCACAAGAGGAAAGAGGGGAGATTTACATATGTGTGGAGAATAAACAACTAGTTACTGACCAACTAATAGGTCAATGAGGAATTCAAAGATAAAATAAAAAAATAACTGGAGTCAATTGAGAATGAAGGTAAGACTTGTCAGAGCCTGTGGCTTGCAGCAAAAGAGGAAAAATTTTAACCATACAGATCTACCTCAGGAAACAAGATGAATCACAAATAAAAAAAACTAAGCTGACACCTGATTGAACTAGAAAAAAGAAAAAACAAAAGCCTGTAGAATGAAAAATAAAAAATTTAGAACAGAAATTGGTGAAGTAGAGATCAAAAAGACTATTCAAAGAATCAATAAAACTTAGAGCTGGTTCCTTGAAAAGATAAATATACAAAAACCTTTAGTCAGACTCACAAGAGAGAAAACAAATTAAAAAAATTAGAAATGAAACAGAAGTTACAACAGATAATACAGAAATAAATATAAAGGAAAATGGGAATATGATGAATACCTATATGGCAAATTGGATAATCTAGAAGAAATGGACAAATTGTCAATAACATAAAATATTCCAAGAGTAAATCCAGAAGAAAAAGAACATCTAAAAAGATTGATCATGAGTAAGGAAATTTAAAGGAAATTAAAAAAAAAATTTCCTAAGAGAAAAAAAAGCCCAAAACCAAATGGTTTCACTAGTGAATTATACCAAACATTCAAATACCAATTCTTAAACTTTGCGAGTTTTTTAAAAGGTGAAATTACCAAATACTTTTTTCACCTTTTTAGTATTTTATTGCAATTACTTATGTTTTAGAAATTCAAATGAACTCATATGTGTATGTTCCCCACATATGCAGTTTTCCCATTCCTCAGATATATGTCAAAACACCATCCCAACACCAAATCAGTAAGTGTTCTTCACCATTGTCCAAGTGAACTCTATCACCACTTGTTCCCCACCTCAACCCCTGTCACATTCCCTATTGTTAACCTCAATTCTATTGCAAGTTTCCAAGAGTTGGTTTTGTTTCATCTGTCCCTTTGTTTCATCTATTCACGTTCTACCTGTAAGTGAGCTCATCTGGTATCTTTCTTCTTTTGACTTATTTCACTTATCAAATGAGAGGCTTTCATTTCTTCTAAGGGTTGTGTGGTATTCCATTGTGTATATATACCACATCTTCTTTATCCATTCACCTGATACTGGGCAGTTAGGTAGTTTCCAGTTCTTAGCTATTATGAATAGGGCTGCAATAACATGGGGGATGCATAGATCTCTGTGAATTAGTAATTCTGTATCTTTTGGATAAATACCCAGAAGTGGTATAGTTATGCTTTGACTGGTTTCTCTTTTTGCTTCTTTGCTTTTCACTGGAGATGTGTTTTGAGGTTACCCTGAGGATAACATTAAGAATTCTATGTTTATTTTGTTTTTATGTGAAAGCAGATTAGCCTTTCACTAATTGTAACTATTCAGTTTTATTCTCTCCATCCCACATTTCATATTTTGCTATTTTACCGTTTTAAAGTGGTATTTCTTTACACTTTATAGAACTTTCTTTAGCATTTTTTTGTAGAGTTGGTTTGTGGTGATGAATTCCTTTAACTTTTGCTTATCTGAAAAGCTTTTCTTTTTTATCATCCTTCAGTTCTAAATAATAATCTTGCAGGGCATAGCATCCTAGGTTGAAAATCCTTTTCTTTCAACACTTTGAACATATCATGCCATTCCTTTCTGGTCTTAGATTGTCACTTGAGAAATTTGCTGATAATCTTATGGGACTCCTTTGTATGTGACTCGTTTTTCTCTGGCTGCTTTTAAGACTGTTTATCTTGTATTTTTGACATTTTGATGACAATGTATTTCAGTATAGGTTTGTTTGGGTTTCTTTGGTTGGAAATCTTTTCAGGTCTGGAGGCTTGCTTCTTGCCTCAGGTTATTCTCAGCTATTATTTATTCAAATACAGTTTCTGTACCCTTTCTCCTCCTTCTGGTACCCCTATGATGCAAATGTTGTTCCTTTTGATGTTACCTCATAGGTCTCAAATGTCTTCATTCTTTTTTCTCTTTGCTGGTTTGCCTGAATGAATTCCTTTGCCCTATCCTTCTAGCTCGCTGATACTATTGGAGGCTTCATCCATCCTATTCTTGAGTTCTTCTTTTGAGTTCTTTAGTTTAGTTATTGTGCTCTTTGATATCTTCTTCATTTCTTCTCTTTTTTGTTGTTCTCTTTTTCTTCAGTTATTGTTTTCTTGATTTCCATGAGTATATTTATCACTGTTGCCCTAAATTCATCCTTAGGTAGTTTGCATATATCTTTTGTATTCAGGTTTTCTCCTGGGGGTTTAATTAAATCGATTATTTCACATATATTTCTCTGTGTCATTGCTTTATCTGGCATTCTGTTCATGTTTTGTGGCTTAGATTTCCCTATAGTGATGGTCTTGGGTAGGGTATTAACTTGTACTAAAGAAGCCTGGATCTTGGTTTGAACACTGGAAATTCTTGAGTGTTGTGGCATCATGACTCATTGGAGTTGTTGAAGTTCTTAGGTGAACCCTGCACTGGAGCCCAAAAGTTCAGTCTATGGTGTTTGAGTTTGTGTGGGGGATACAGATCCTTCCCCCAGTGTCACAGGTCTGAATGGTAATGACCATCTTGTTATTGGTCCACAATCAGCGATCAGGCTGAGTTCCGCCTCCACCCAAACTGTGGCACTAGTAGGTAGCATCTAAGGTTCCTGCCCTCTGGAAGACTCTCTTCTTTTAAGCCTGGGGGTGGGATTTCTGGTGGGCAGGTCTGTGGCTCTCGGACAATTTGGTGTACATGTGGTGGGGGGGATTCTCCTACCTGTCTTCTGATTATGGCAAGCCCTATCAGTTTCCCCTCAGGGACTACCACTCAGTTCCACCAGAGCACTGGTCCTCCTTCCGCCTTGCACCAAGACCCTCTTCCCTGGTTTCGTGTCCCACTCCCACTTGGTGGGCTCTCTGCTATCAGAGCAACAGTCTGGGAGGGCTGGCTCTTCCTGCAGCTCTACCCACTCTGACATGTCCTGAATCCCGCTTTCTATGGTGTAACTCTGAACCCTGATATTTCTGCTTACTCTTTGTGGTAGTAATTGCGGCTGTAGTCTCTGCAGCCTTTGGACCTGCTTTTCCCTCAGTGTTTGTGTATGAAAAACAGGTGAATTCCTAGTTGCTCTGTGGGGAGGAGGCAAGAGTCGATTCCTACCAGCCAGGTTGCTGTCTTGACTCTTCCCTCCCCAGTTTCTTTTAATGAGTTCACTACCCTGATCCCAAAACCTGACAAGGACATGACCAACAAAGAAAATTATACACCAATATATCAGATAAATATTGAGGAAATAATTCTCAAAAAATACTAGCAAATCAAATTCAACAACACATTAAAAATTACATACTACGATCACGTGGGATTTTTTTCAGGGATGCAAGATAGTTCAACTTACACAAATCAGTAAATGACCACATCAACAAAAGTAAGAATAAAAATATGATCATTTTAATAATAGATGAAGAAAAGCCATTCTTGAAGATTAAACACCTTTCTACATTAAAGATTTTCAAAATAATGGGTACAGATGGAATGTACCTCAACATTATAAAGGCTAGAATGTCCACTCTTATCAGTTATTTAATATACTGTTGGAAGTCCTACCCAGTGCAATTAGATGAAAAAAGAACATAACAGCTATCCACACTGGCAAGAAAGAAGTGAAACTATTACTATTTGCAGATGACATGATAATATAGAGAGAAATCCAAAGACTCTAGTGAAAAGCTGTTAAGAAATAATAAGTTAATATAATAAATTGTCAGGCTACAAAATCAATATGTAAAAATTGGTTGTATTTCTATATACAAACAAACAAGCAGAACGAGAACTCTGGAAAACAACCCCATTTATAATGACAGTAACAAAAAAAAATGAAATGCCTTGGAATAAATTTAAACAAAGTTAAATACTTATACAATTAAAATTATAAAACATTGTTAAAAGAAATGCCTAAAGAAATATCCTAAAGCAAAACACAGATCTGAAGTACTCCTAAATCAAGATCCCAAATGAAATTCGTCACAGAAAGAATAAAAAATTATGAAATTTATTTGGACTATGAAAGACTCCAAGTATCAAAAACAATCCTGATCAAAAAACCCCCAAAAATGAAAAACAAAAGTGGGTGCACCTAGTAGCTCAGGTGTTAAACCCATCCTGGAGCACAGTTCACATATAGCTTAAGGACCTGGGTTTGCAGCCTTGAGCAGGGGAGGAACAACTGAATAAATAAAATGCTTCTTCCTCTTCTCTCTTTCTTCCTGCTTGTTGCCTGCCTGCCTTCGTGCCTTCCTTTTTATGAAAGAAAAAGAATAAAAAAACTGAGGTATCACATTCCTGATTTCAAACTATATTAAAAAGTAATTAAGCTACTTTGGTGTTGGAATAAAAATGGACAGAGATTGATGGAATAGAATTTAGAGCCCAGAAATAAAGCCACCCATATATAGACAACTATTAAAGAAAGGAGTCAAAAGTTTACAATGGGGCAAGGACAATCTCATCAACAAAATGATATCGGAAAAACCGGACAGTCACATTCTAAAGAATTAAAGTAGACTACTTGTAATACCATACACAAAAATTCAAGATGCATTAAAGAATGCAAGACCAAAATATGTAGAAAAAAACATAGGCAATACATTCCATGACATCAGCTTGAGAGAAGTCTTCGGGGATTCAACTTCAGCAGGAAGGGAAACAAAAACAAAATTAAACAAATGAAATGAAACAAACAAAAGAGCTTTTGCACAGCAGAAGAAAGTATCACCAAAATGAAAAGACATCCTACAGAGGAGGGGAGAAATTTATACATACATACATACATACATACATACATACATACATACATACATACATACATACATGTGACAAGGGCTTAATAAATATTTTGGCTAATACATAAAAAACTTACAAGATATCACCTTATACCTGTTATTATCCAAAAGACTAGAAACAACAAATAGTTGCAAGGATGCAGAGAAAAGGGAACACTCTTACACCACTGGTGGCAGTGTAAGTTGGCACAAACGTTTATAGAAAGGTGTATGGAGAGTTCTCAAAAAATTGAGAATGGAAATCCCTATGATCCTGTCATTCCACTTCTGGGTTTTTACTCCCCAAAATACAAAACCACTAATTCTCAGATAAATGTGCACTTGCCTGTTTATTGCAACATTTATCATAGACTAGAATTGTCTAAATGCCATTGTCAGATGAATGGACAAAGAGATGCGTGTGTGTGTGTGTGTTCAGACAAACAGACAGGAATACTACACAGTCCTTAAAAAAGATGCAAGCCTGTCACTCACAACAACATGGATAGAACTGGAAGGGATTACATTAAGTGAAATAAGTTGGAGAAAGACAAATATCAGATGGTCTCACTCATATGTGTAATATAAAAGCAAGCAAGCGAAGGAACAGGCAAAACAAAACCAACCCTTGGACATTGACAACAGAGCTGAGGTTACCAGCAGGGAAAGAGGTAGAGGGTGGGAACAAGTGGTAGTGGGGGTCTAAGGGACAGTGCTGAAGGACTTCTGATAATTTGGTGGTGGGTGTGGTGTGTTGTCATATATTTGATGAATGATAAATCCATACATATGGGCTTATATTGCGTAAATCAAAATTATTTCAATAAATATTTTTTTAAAAAAAGATGTGGTATATATACACAGTGAACTACTACTGACTTATTAAAGACTCCTCCATTTGCAACAACATGGATGTACCTAGAGGCAATTATTTTTAGAGAAGTAAATTAGAAGGAGAAAGACAAACATCATATGACTTCACTCAGATGTGGTAAACAGAAAAATGAAACAAACAAATGAACCAAATTAAACAAAAATAGACAAAGACTAAAGACTCAAATTAGTGGTTACCAGAAAGGAAGAGGAATTGGGGACAAATTGGGTAAAAGGGGTCTATGATATGGTAAACATGGAATTGGACTGTTGGTGGTAAACTTAATGTATTAAATGTATGTTGATTTACAATGATATACATCTTAAAGCATGTTTTGATGCAACGTTCCATAAATAACATAAAAATTTACACATAACACCACCATTCATTGAGTTCTTATGTGTCAAATGTGTTTTATGCACAATTAGTTAACCCTCAAAATTTTCCTATGAGGTAAATGATTATTCACAGAGAGAAATTTTACTGATGAGAAATGTACCTATTATAGGTTAAAAAACACGTGAAAGGTCATATAGCTAGTAAGTGGTAGAGTTGAGATTTAAATTCAAATTCTTTAATTTCAAAGTCAGTGATCATTTTATTGTTCTTGTTTTACAGAGTGGTGGTTCTCAACCGGGGATAATTTTGTCTACCAGTGAACATATGGTGGTATCTGGATATATTTCTGTTTATCACAAGTATGTGTGTGTATACAGGTGGTAGTGGACAGTGAGTAGTTTGAGGGAATACACAGTAAGAGTTTTAAAACCTTTGAAAGATAAGATATGTACTCAGTCTTGAAGCACTGGTAGGATATGGATAGGCTGGGGATAGTACTGATAAGGGTGAATTCTAGGTAAGAAGAATGGAACAGAAGTACAAGACAGGCTTAAGAGACAGTGACTAAGCTAACTTAGTAAGACTGAAGGGAAACAATATTGAAATGAAAGTGGAAAGCAGGATGATGCTATTTTAAAAGATGAAATGATCTTTTAAAAAGACTAAGGAACCTAAACTGGATTTACTGAAGATTTTTAAGCAGGGATATGACATAAACAATATAATATTATAGTAGGATTAATCAAGAAGTCAAGACAAATTAGACTTACTAGGATGCTACTACAATAGTTAGCCATAAGGTATTCAGAATTTGTGTCTTGCTGTGGTGGAGGGAGGGAGGGAAGGAAGCACAACCGTATATACTTGTATATATGATAAATTTTCAAATTGTTTTAAATGATATAAATTACCATTCTTACCTGTAATACACTGAAACTGTCCATCTTCTCTTCTTATTGTAAATGCTTCCCCTGGGTTTACTTGTACCAGAATAACCTTAAAATTAGGGGAAGAAATGTTAATCAACAGTATATCAAGACATCAAATGTTGCTACTAAAAGACCATATGTGAGTTATTTAAGACTGGGAAGGAAAATGGGGATTACATAGAAATTTTAAAAGTATTCCTTCTCTTTTCTGAAGGTCAGACAGCCAAAAGGGAGTTAAAAACAAAACAACAGCGGCAAGCTATTTATTGGTAAGCTCTAGCTTTTATTGGTAAATCAACAAACTTTAAAAACACAAGAGGAGTTAAACCATAGAAAATTTAGATGTTCGGTTCATCAGTTGTTAAGCATTGTGTTTTTACAGTGATAACATATAAATTGATAGAGCATGATATTAGCATACTTGAAATAGTGAGACATCTGAAATTATAATGCAGAATGTGTTATATTAATCCCAGCATTTTAAATAGCTTTCATTACATAGGTAATATTAATCTTATAACATCTGAAAAAACAGAAACCTGGAAAAAAAAACCCTGAAGATCAACATTGTTAACATACTGATACATTTCTTAGCCTTGCTCTCTATGCATTTATTTGCTTAATTTTCTCCCTTAAATATAGGTAAGATATCCAATTCTTTATTTAAAAGCTCAGTATTATAAAAAAAGTCTTCATGTTATTACACAAAGTATTTCATCAAATGGCTGCCTACCAACAATTTCTGAATTTAGTTTTCAATTTTTCCATTAGTATAAATAAAACCAAAGGGAGTGTTTTGGTAGTTTTCCCCTCTATCATTAGTGTTGTTCCTTTCTGATATATTCTCAGAAATAGAAATTCTTGTATCTATTGCTAAGCTGCTTTTTCAGAAGGGTTTTTCTAATTCAAATTCTCCCTCAGTCTATGAGAACACCCTTTGACTTAATTTTCTGCAACCCTGGAAATAAGTTCTAAAATATCTACTATCTTGACAGATTAAAGTAATAAACAATATGTGATGCTTTAAAACTCTGTGACTATCTTACTCCTCAACAGTCTGTTATAAATTATTACTATTATTACTAAATCAATGATTGCTGTGATAACTATACATTTTTTTCTATACTACTAGTTAATATTCTTCATTAAGAAGCTTCCTTAACCTTATACCTATTAGAATGCCCAATATCAAAAAGACACATAATAAGTATTGGAGAGGATATAGAAAAAAAAGGAACACTGTTGGTGGGAATGGTAAATACGGTGGCCACTAAGGAACAATACAGAGACTATAGTGCTCAAAAAACAATTAGCATATGATCTCTTCATTTCATTTTGGGTATTTGAAGAATATGAAAACATTAATTAAAAAATATATAGGTACCCCCATGCTCTGTATCACTAATCATTAGGAATATGCAAATCAAAATCATAATAAGATATCACCTCACACTTGTTAGAATGACTATCACCAAATAGACAAGAAATAACAATGTATGATTGTGAGAATACAGAATAGGGAAAACTGTAAACTGCCTGTAGGATTGTAAATTGGTGCAGTCACTATGGAAACAGTATGGAGGTTCCTCCAAAAATTAAAACTATAAAAGTCATTACAATATATACCTTAAGCTTAAATAATGCAGTATGCCAATCATATATGAATAAAACTGAAGAATAGTTTACTAATATTTTCAAGGTCTTAAGAGAAAACAACTCTTCATCCAGATTTCTAAATATGCAAAAAAAGGAGAAAATAATATTTCAGATAAAGGTTGAAAGACTTCAGAGGTAGAAGAGAAGAAAATCGAGCACAGAAAAGTAGGATGAGTAGAAAACACAAAATACATGGCTAGAAATAAAAAAAATATGTTGATAAAATAATTTAAAATGAGCTTTTGAAAAAGAGAAAATCAAATTGGTACTAAATATATATATATATAATATATATAAACTAACATGAATGGACCATAGAGACCACCATAAATGGTCTCACAAATTTCAAGAATCAGCATTGTATGTCATACAATTAAGTTAGAAACCTGGAATTTTCAAAAGGCTCCAAACATTTTTAAAAGGAAACAAAAATAAGAACAGAAATAATGAATCAGAAAGCAAAACCCAGAAAAGGAGGATTAGAAAATGGTTCTAACAAGAAAGAGTGAAAGATAACCAAGAGAAAAAATAAATAAGAGGGAAAAAGTAGTCACCTTTTCCAGCCTGGTTCCCCATCCCCTCATCCCCAGGAAGACTTTCAGACCTTGGAAGTTTATGCAAGTAAATGGCTTTAAAATCCACTTTATAAGAGCTAATAACTTATCTCTCTATAGAGGTTTTTGGAATTCATTCAACAAACATTTACTGAGGGTCCTATTATATGTGAGGTTCTGTTTATGAAATGGGGTTAAAGTAAGGTAAAGTAAAGACAGACAATAACATCTGCCTTTGTGTTACTGCAAGAAAGAAGAAAGTTGCAGGATTCAAGTTATGCCAATGAGTAATACCAATTGAGATAATTACAAATTCTCGACGAAAATGTGAGCTGATTAGACGCCATATATATATGGTTGTAAATCTCTCCAATGTTACCAACATCAAACACAAAAGAAGGCTTTACTTTACTAATAAAATACTTAGATATTTTAATAATAAAAGTGCTTGCCTGAACTCTAAGTCCACTCATAGGTTGCTGGCAAATAATTAACAGATGTTTGTCCAGTTGTAAAATGTAGAATTCATGTATTTTCAAATTATTTGAATTTTTATGCCATTTTACATTCAACTGAATGAATGCAGAATTTTACATAATTTCATTATAAACAACAGAACAAATAAGGAGAAGAAATAAAAAAGATTATTTTACCTGATAAAATATGCTAAAAAGCTATTTTCAGCACAATCACAATTAGCAGAACTTCTTGACATGCATTATTTAATTTAGTGACCACAAAAATCTTATAAACGAAGTAATTCTTAGAAGTGTGACAGATGAAGAACCCTGCTAAATTATCCCCAATTTGTGATACATATCATTAATATTTCTAATAGAGGGGTGCACTATAGAACATTTTACAGTTTGTAAATACATTATCATAAAATTATCATTAACACTATGGGCCTTTTTTTTCTTTTCTTTCCCTTTTTTAAGGAAGGATGCAGGCTGTAATAAAGGCAGGCAGGCAGGCAGGCAGGCAGGCAGGCAGGCAGGCAGACAGGCAGGCAGGCAGGCAGGCAGAGAGAGGAGAAAGAAGTATTTATATCACAAACCCAGGTCCTTGGGACCTATGTGGACTGCACTGGTAGGCAACAGTAGACTTTTCTGCTAAACCACCAGCACACACCAATTAATGTGCTTTTTAAAGCAAAATTCTTCAATATCTTGTAGTTTCACAGAAACAAATCATGAATGCTCTCAGATTTGTACTTATCTCAAATGTACTGCTTATCTTCCAATCCTTATCCCTTTAAAGAATCAGAGTTCAGACCTGACAGCTTCATTAATTTTTTGTGAAAAAATTCAAATATGTTTCTCTTCTCCACTCAGTTTCTTTACTTCCTACATCCATTGTAATAGATTTGGTGGCATGTTCAATATCTTCTCCTATTGATCAGCCAGAGTATTTCTTTGCTATTCTTGAGGGCAAATGCTGGAAATTTCTAATATCTAGTTTGAGTTAATACGTCAACAGTAGGTGAGCAGACAGTTTACAAAATCAATTATCTCAGTGTCTACCAAGAGTTTAACTTCTAGCATTCTGAACAGAAATTTGTAAAGCCAGTGAATGTGTACTGTGAACTTAAATATTTATTTAGCCCTGCCAGTATTTATATTTCTTGAATAATAGATAAGCATATGCTTGAAACATGTTTTGGGTAAGATGGCTACCCCAAAGTACAGATTAGCACCGACAATGACTGTAAATAATGCTACACTATGTAGACTTTAAATATACTATTATAAGTAGGCTATGATGGTACACAGAAATACTTGTATTAAGAATAACACCAAAAGTATAGTAAAATCACTGTACAAAGCTGTAAATGTGTCTAGTTTGACATTAATAGACTTCAAAAATCCAAAAATATAATTAAAATGTAATGCTTCATTTTTTTTTTTTTTAAGGAAAGATGCAGGCAGGAGTGAAGGCGAGTAGGCACGCAGGCAGGAAGAGAAAGAAGGTAGAAATATCTTTATTTATTTTATTTAGTTGCTAATACTGGTTGTTTCCCCACAGCCCCCTCAGACCAGGGGTTCAAACCCAGGGATATACAGCTTGCTCCTTTTGAGTTGACTGACCTAACCACTGCTCCATCAGGGCATGCCATAAATTTCTTAATTAAAAAAACAAACACCCACCCACAGTGGGTTGGGGAAGTTATAGAAGACAAGATTTATAAGGATCTAATACAAAATTATTTACTGGGGGAAAGAAATAAGCCTCAAAAATAAAAGCAGGATAGCAGAAAAACATGCTTCAGGAGTAAGGAAGGGAAGCAAAGGAATAAAAGGGCATAAATACTAGAGACTGGTGAGCCTAACTTGAATAACTTTAAACAAAGAGCTTAAAAAAGTTAAGGGCTGAAATAGACCTGAGATGTTTAATTCACTTCAGATTTACTTTACTTTTGAAAAAGTAAATTGAGATGATTATTGCTATCGAAAGTTACTTTATTTTACAAGTAAATCTATTCAACCAATTGATCCTTTACATATAAACTCTCGGTGCATTTAACTTAAAATAAGACAAATGATGTATGATTTCAGTCATTTGGTATGATATGTGGTATTATAAGCCAAACAAATGAACCACATCAAACAAAAATAGATCTTTAGGCTATAGAGTCAAATTAGTGGTTACCAGAAGAGAAAGGGGTGGAGAGTGGGTAAATCAGGTGAAAGGGGTCAATTATACGGCAAAGGATATAATTACTGTTGGTAATGAACTTAATTATTATATATAGATACTGTCTTATACTAATACACACTTGAACTTATAAAATATGATGCACTACTTTTTCAATAAAAGAAAATTAAAAAAAATATTGAACTTAGGCACCAGTTTAAAATCTAATTACTGAATGAAAGTGCCAAAATTTATTTATGCTCTATCTATTCAAACAAACTTTATTTAATGTTAAGGCATAATAATTTATTAATAACAGTTGCACGTATTTTAAGTGAAATACAATAATAAGTAAACAATAGTTAAAAAACATAAATACTTGTCATGTCCTGGTGGAGTGGCAGTCGATCACCACCTAAGGAGCCCGCTACATGCCCCTGGGTTTGAGTCATGCGCCTGAGGGGATGCAACCAGTGTGAACAACTAAATAAAAGTGAAAAAAAAAATGAAATGCTTCTTCCTTCCCTCTCCTCTTGTCTGCTTGCGTACTAACCTTCATTCCCACCTACAGCTTTCCTTTAAAAAAACAAAACAAAAAACACTTGGGTATAAATTAACACCTTACTACCTAATTATCAACTGCTACAAATTATTGCTAAATATAACTCTGAAAATATTATTTTGCAATGAAATGTAAATCTTTAGTCACCTGCTTCAATTTTACTTAATTTTTTTCAGTTTAAGTTTACAAGTAAAATAATATTGAAAAACAGCAATCTGATACCTACTCCACAGCACTATTAAAGCACATTAGATGAAAAGATGTGCCCCAGATGAAAGGGAATACAACTAAGAATCACCCTTGGACTTTTTCAAAATACTGTATAGATATTTAGGTCCATCTCCAGAAGGTTAGAAGTCTGATATTCTCCCCATAATCTGAATCTGTGAGAAATAATCAGTCTTTCAAAATAATTACTCATAAATTGCTAAAATGGGCAAAGGAAAAACCATGTTATTGTTTGTTGCTCCAGAGAGTATTACTATTTCAAATCCTGACAGATTCATTAAGAGATCAAAGGTTAGTACTAATATTTTATATCTATAAAGAAGAAAAAATAGGGGGGAACTCATGCTAATACAAATAATTTATAAGTATAAGCTCTGTGGAGTTAACAAAAATTTAGCCTTTTGAATAAGAACTAATTTAAAAGTTGAAAAATAATTTTAAAGAATTTTATACTCAAACTGTTTAATTGCTGGTTTTGAGATAAAATTTACCTAATTCTATCTATCTAATTACAAAATATTTAAGGATGTATTACTTTCTAAAAATGTTCACCTATATTTTTGTAAAAAATAATCTACAAAACCAAATAAAACCATGAAAAAAATAGTGAAAATGTTATAGATCGCACCAAAGTTGTGCATATAATTTCTTCTCCCTACTCCAAAGGACATACAATTTGCATTCTTCACTATATATTAAGATTGACATCAAGCCAGGTCTGAGGAGAACAAAGCTCACACCTTGTATCTTTTGGAAACTCAATGGAATGTTTAGCAGAAAAGCAAGAAAATCAACTCAGAAGTCAAAAAACATATTCATGCTTTCCAGTATTTACAAATATACTATCTTGGCTACTACTGATTTGCTAGAGCTGCCAGAATGAAGTCTTAGACTGGAGGGCATAAGCAGAAATTTATTTATTCACAGTTCTGGAGGTTACAAGTTTGAGATCAATGTGTCAGAAGGTTGCTTTCTCCTGAGGCCTCTTTCCTTTGTTTGTAGATGGCAGTATTCTTGAATTTCCCATGGTCTTCCCTCAATATGCTAGTGTCCTAACAGTCTCTAATTATATAAAGGCACTTGTATAAGAGAAAATCCTCCTGGAACAGGGCCCATAATAATGACCTCTTTTAAACTTAATTACCTCTTTAAAAACCCTATCTCTAAAAAGTCACATGCTGATGAACTTCAATATATGACTTCAACATATGAATTTTGGGGTGGAAACACAAATTAAACTTATAACCCTCAATTATAGAAAGCACAGGAACAAAAGCATCTGGAATGCCAATCCTTTCCCCCCACACCTTCCTTATCCAACTGCTTCTGCATGCTTCTTCAAGGATGCCAAATTACCTAAGTTGAGAATAATAATAAAACGGAAAATCCATTTGGGCCTTGAACCTCGACTAATAGTTAACATATCTTTAGCAATATAGTTTCCCAATCCACGTTCGAAGGCTTTAAGTTAACTCAACATTCACAGGGTTGTTGTGATGATTAAACAAGTTAGCATATGTCAAGTACTTAGGACTGTCACTGGTATATAATAAAGCACTATGTACATATTAGCTGTTGTTACTGTAAGTACTGTATATGTAGTTCTTAAGTTTTATTATTTTTACCAGTGAGTTACGTTGCTTTAAAAATTTGCACTTAACCTAGCAGGAAAGGAACAATTTACACCAAAGACAGATACTATACAAGAACACAAAGTGTAAAGAGATTTCTCCTATACTGACCTGGACCTGCCTGCTTCTCATTTTCCTTTACTACTTTTTGGTTATCCATTTGCTTTATTTCTTTCAATCTACTGCTCCATGGTCAATAACTTCATGTTCATTTCCTGTTCCATGACTTATTATCCTCTAGCATGACATTTGATTCAGACTTTATTTCTGCTAACATTTTCCTATGCTGAACCTCTATGACTGGACTTAGCCTATGAATAAATAATTTCTTCTGCAGGTAATTCTATTCATCTTTCAACAAGATGGCCCTCTACAGCAGATTACTCATATACCAAAAATTGAGATTAGAAATCTTGATGAGCCTATCCCACTTCTGTGTATGTACCAAAACACACAAAAACACTAATTTTCATATATGCATTCCCATGTTTATTGTAGCATTATTTACAATAGGCGAGAATGGGAAACTATCAAGCACCCACTGTCAGATGAATGGATAAAGAAGATGTGGTATATATACATAATGGAATAATACAAGGCCCTAAAAAAGATGAAATCCTGCCATTTGCAACAACATGAATGGAACGAGAGGGGATTACATTAAGTGAAATAAGTCAGAGAAAGACAAATACCAGATGATCTCACTCATATGTGGAATATAAAGAAATAACTCAAAGGAACAGATAAAACAGCAACCAACCGTTGGACATTAACAATAGGTTATCAGTGGGGAAGGGAGAGGGGGCTGGGAACAACTGGTGGCTGGGGTCCAATGGACAGTTTTGGAAGACTTGGTAATGGGTGTGGTATGTTATATATTTGATGAATGGCTAACCTGCAAATATGGACATATACTATTGCGAAAATCAAAGTTATGTCAATAAATATTAAAAAACAAAAATAAAGCATATTAATAAAAAGGAGGGTAAGGATTCTACAAACATGAAAAATGTTCAGATGCTGCCGAAGGGAATTATGAATGTCCATTACAGGGATCTTAAAAACAACACTAATAGCTATGTCATCAGGGATTCTCTCTAATATAATTCGTAAGTCAAAGACCATAGTATCAAATATACCTACTAAATAAAACCAGAAAATCCTGATGACAAGATAATCTGGATGGCCAACTATATTAAAATTATTTTCATCTCAAAAGATAGGAAAGTAACACTAAAAAAAATTCCCAATAAATAGTATAGTCTCAATAAAATCAACACAAGGGATAAACTACTTTATCCTGAATGTTTAACATCAAGCAAGTTTATGACACTTCCCTCTGTTAGAAACGTCTTTTAGTTTGCTTGTTTACTACAAGTAATAACCCGGTAGTGTCATATCTCCAAAGGCAAGAGCTAACCTGGCCATAGTTTGGCAAAGTTCCTGAGTTGAGAAAAAGAAATGCCTACTGTCAAATGTAATGACCTCCCAACTCTAGTTGTTATATACTTTTGTTCACTACCTTACATTGTAACAGAGCTATGGTCCGCTCTTACTATATTTATAATTTGGCATATATCCGTCATAACTATCTCCTGGCTTTTTAATCCACTGCTTACTATAACTGTATCTAATGATTTAAGTCCTGACTGGAATATCTGAAGAGTTCTTCAGTCTTTTAAACATTTATTGGGCACTTAAATCCAGATTTAGCAAGCATTTACTGAGCTCCGTCAGGTTCATTCACCCTCATAGCTATAGCTACTCTAAGAAGTTATTACTGCAAACATATTCAGAGAAGTTAAATAATTTGCCTATTGTCACCCAAATCAAATCCAGCATAGTCCCAGGAGCTTTCCACTCATCTTAATCTCTCTCCCTGTCAAATGACAGAGACTCCGCTAATAAGAACTTAAGGCTTTCTCGAGGTGGACCTTCAGAGAGATGTTTTTCAAGCCCTACTCTAATAACCTGTCAGATTCTAGACCCACTGACCCCATCTGACTCTAACAGGTTCTTCTATTCCCAGTTCCTTTTTCTATGTCCTTCTATACTGCTAAACATGCTAGCAATGTAGCTCTCAAGATTTTTAGAAAAACCCTCCCAACAGAGAGAAAGGAGAAAAACAAGTATTAAGAGGTTATCAGACAGTTGTCTTCCCCTTAGACCATATACACTCTGCAATAACTACATCAACGCACCACAACTAATTGCTTAATATTCTCTTATACATTTGACTATAAATAACTTAGAGCTTGCAGCCTGCTTGAGGCAACAATGGTAATTGAACACCCTCTTAGAGCCTCAAAGTAAATGACTATTTGTTACTGCAGGGCACCTGTGGGTGGGAATAACAGACAAATCTGACCATAAAGAGAAAGTTACTGAAAAGAAGTTGCTGCTAAAAACTGTATGAGGAGGACATATGAAAATTAAGACCAGGATGCACTTTTCATGCCATGCTTATACAAAACAGAAAAATTCAGAACCAAAGCCAATCACTCTTGATTTTTTTCATTAACAAAGCAGTCCCTTATCCTGTACGCAGGTTATAATTGTCCACTACAGATATTAAATTAGTAAAGTTACAAAATGATTATTTCTTGATTTCCCAAGGGGATAGTATGAGTACTGATTAGGAGCAAAAGTCTGATATGATCTTGAGCCTTTCCCACACTCATTTGCCTGATCTGCAAAATAGGAACATTACACAAGACTGTTGAAAGGAAGAAATAAGACCAAAGTTCTTAGAGTATGTTTTTTAAATAGTCAACACTCGAAATGTTCCTGCTCTGCCTCATTATTATTTATTATGGTCTTAGTCTCTGTTTCCTCATCTACATTAAACTTCCTACCACATAAAGATGAACTAATAAGCAAATTCTGTGATGTGAAAACTAAGCACATGCTTGGTACATAAGATACTTGTGACAACCCATCATTCCCATCCCTTTAAAATTATTGGGGAAATGAGGCACGCCCTGGTGGAGTAGCAGTTAGGTCAATAGCCTCTGAAGGACACAAGTTACATACCCCTGGGTTCGAGTCCCAGACCCAGGGGGAACAGTGTAAACAACAAAATGAAAAATAAAGAGCTTCTTCCTCCTCTCTCTTCCTGCTTGCCTTCTAGTACTGTCTTCATTTCTGCCTGCACCTTTCCATTAAAAAAAAATTATTGGGGAAATAAATCAACAAAATTACAGAACTATTATTTCTAAAGCCCTGGGTTGAGGGAAAACACATCAGCTTTCTGGGAATTGTATATATGTATTTAGGAGAGGAATTTTGGTGAGAAGTGGAATCATTTAACACAGGCAGCCATTTAATCACATAATTAAGCCATGATTTCATACTGATTTAAAGTAATGATGTATACTAATCATTAAGGTACAAGTTTAACTTAGGTTAAAAAAGTTGCTCAGAGACTAGTACATTGTCAAAATAAAAAACTTCAGGAGCAATTAAATAAACATAAAAAATGTAAAGTGACTAAAACATTTTAGTAGGGACTTCAAGAACAGTCTCACTGTTTTATCGTAAAGCCAAAAAAATAATTTTTGAACCTGAATTTAAAACATTAATTAATGGGAACCAACTATCGTGACGTTTCATTCTGTGACTGGAAAATATATATATATGTTAAATATAAGGAAATAAATATTTCAATTTTCTTACCTGTTGTGTTCCATCTGCACTTACAATAGGGGCAGACAGAAGAGAAATATCACTACTTAAAATCTGAGTTGTATCCAGTAGTGGTGGATGATCTGCCATTATCAATAAGACATTAACCCGCCAACTCTGAAAAACAAAAATATATAGCCATTTGTTCATACAGTCTTAAAAATATATTACAATGTAAAACATTCAAGATTTGTCTCATTCTTTAACTGAAAAAGATATCCTTCTCAAAGAAAATTTTATAATACTCTGTTGACTATTTTCCTGTCAACAGAACATTTAGGAAATAGATAATTTCTTACAACTTAACCAACTGCCTTCAATGTAGACAGTAAACTAAGTTATATTAAAACTAATCTATTAACAGCTTCCATTTAAATTCCATGTGTATCTGTCTCCCTATCTCTTCTATTTCTATAAACTACCTAATTTAATCACCATTTCTTTAGCTATAATGAATGAGGCAACTATACCAGAGCTCTTTTTCTTTGAGCACAGATGATTATGAAGATTCACTCTTCCTTTAACACCCTATCATCAACACCCTATCTCTAGGAACCATATAATGTTTGATTTTTAAAATTCATTCCTTAGAGCAAAATGGTAAAAATAAAAAACTGCTCAGGACTGGATCAGAACCTTCAAGTTTTAAGCCCTGACATTAGTCCTCTATTATTCTGATTTATAATTTTTTTCAAAGTGATGCCTACTTTATAATAAATCAAATAACAAGCGATAAAAGCATATACATTTAGAAATCTTTAACTGTAGAAACAGTATCACTTAAAAAATGGAAGACTTAACCTAAGCAATATTAATCTACCACATACAAGGATTAACTAATAAAACATTAGCAAATTTCAAGTCAAGATGAACACAACTGAACATAATCATAAATTTTATCAATCTATACAAAAAGGCAAAATAGTAAACATTTTTGGATGCTTACAGCATTCCACAATTCTACTGAACTTCTGTAAGATTTTAAATTCATTCAAAATCTTGACTCTCCACAAAGGATTTTAAGTATGCAAGATATAAGCATAATTTAACATAAAGTTTCATATTTAGATATATTTAAAAAGCTGTAAGATTAAAAAATTCAGTATAGGAATCTATTCAAGATTTTATACTTAAGACCACAGGCTGGATCATTTTATACAACTATTTCATAACAATGCACAGCATTTGAACTAACTTCTGGATTGATTTACATTGTTATAGTTCTTAAAGTTCGATAAAATCAAGTACTTTAAATTGTTTCAAATATTTTTTCTCTGGAATATACAAAAAATTGTAAGATGAGAAAAAGTAAATGTATTATTTTTCCTCCTACATGTCACATTAGTTTAAAATGAAACATTTTAAGGATACTAACAGGATTAAACAGAGAAATGTTTTCATTTTTTAAAGTTGATTAAAAAATAAGGACCACTGAATAATTCTACCATTCTATTCTAGTTGTAATATTTTACATATTATGTTTAAACCGCAGACCACTATTACTCAAATTTTATAATGTAATACTGAATACAACCATAGTTTAGATTCATAAGGAAGACTGAAAGCTTTATAAATAAAATTACAATTTTTTTCTGAACCTCTAGTTAATTCCAAAAACAGTGCTATGACAGAGTGAATCTGAAAATGCAAGCTATGTTTTGTATGACCATTCCACTTAAAAAGTTTCTCAAATCTTATCTTTTAAAAGCAGTACTACATGAAAAGTTTCATTTATGAATTGCTGCCTTATACGATCACATCCATTATACTATATGCAAAGTAGATAGTTTTATTTAAGCTTGCCATGAAACTTCAGCCATGCAACTAAAATGATGCATTTAGAAACCTAAAAATTCCTTTCATTCCTGTATAGAGAAACTAAACTTTTTTCAGTTTCTTCTAATTTGGTTACCAATAACTTCACACATTTTCATTTCATTTTGTGATCACGAACACAGTAGTGTTGTTAGTAAATGCCAAAAATGAAAAGCATCCACATGTGTACCAAAGAATTAGTAGTACATGCAGGTTTACAGCATCGTTTTTCTTTAGTATCCCTACACTGTAAAAAACCTAAACACCCATATAAGTAGCAAATTGTATCTGATTCATCATTCATCCAATGGATTACCATAAAGCAGTGAGAGTAACAAACAAGTGATACAGGGAACAACATATTTCACAAATAAAATGTGAGTAAAAAAAGACAAAGAAGAATACATACTGACATACTGGACAATTTTATTTGCAGAAAGTTCAAAAACCAGTAAGACCAATTATGGTATTAAAATTCAGGACAGTGTTTTTGGAGATGAAAGGATGGGAACTGGAGTATAAAGGCAGTTTCTGGAGGTTCTGATACTGTTTTATGGTTTACTTGGGAGAGTGTTATGTGGTAACTGTCACTGCATTATTCATATGGTTATGCACTGACATATATGAACTTCTCGTGTATATTTCAATAACATTTTTAACAATTACAATGACAACATGATCATCAAGACAATAAAGACCATATATGAAAAATCCACAGTTAACATCATACTAAAAAAACTGAATGCTTTTCCTCTAAAATTAGGAACGAGGCAATAATGCCCACATTTGCCGCATCTACTCAATTCAGTGTGGGAAGCCCTACACAGGACAATTAGGTATGAAATATAAATAAGACATACAAATTGGAAAGGAAGATGTAAAACTATCTTTATTCACATATGACATGACCTTACAGGTAGAAAACACTGAAGGCATATTTAAACAAATAAAACCCAAATAAACAAATTCAGAAAAATGTAAAATATAAAATTAACACAAAAGTCAGTTTACTTCTATTCACTATCAATGAACAGGAAATGGAGAAAACAATTACATTTACTGTAGCATCAAAAAGAATAAAATACTAAAGAATAAGTCTTATCAAAGAGGTTTAAGATTTGCATACGGAAAATTAAAAAATACAGAGAAATACATAGAAATTAAAGAAATCAGAAATTTGGAAAGATATCCTTTTTTCACAGGTTAGAAGATGATGTGAATAAGATGTCTATACTACCCAAAGCAATTTACAAATTCATTAGAATTCCTGTCAAAGTATTAATAGAATTTTTTTGCAGATATAAAAAATCCAATCTAAACACAATCTCAAGGAGTCCTGAATAATTAAAACAATTTTGAAAAACATTTTTTAAAAATAAAAAAAAAATCAAAACAAATTTGAAAAATAAAGTTGGAGGACTCAAATTTCCTGACTTGAAAACATATTACAAAGCTACAGTAATTAAAAGAATGAGGTACTGTGTCATAAAGCAGACAAAATGGACCAAGGGAATAGAATAGAGCCCACAAATAAACTCTCATGTATATGGCCAAATTTATCTTTGACAAGAATGTCAAGACAACTGTCATGGGGAAAAGATGATCTCTTCAACAAATGCTGATGGGAAAACTGTGCACCTGTTATGCAAAAGAATGAAGTTGTAACCTTATATTACATGATATATAAAAATTAATTAAAAATAGATTAAAGACCTAAATATAAGTAAGACCTAAAACTATAAAACTCCAAGAGGGGAAAAATTTAAGCAAAAATAGAGAATTGGGACTATATCGAACTTGAAAACTTTTCTGCAAAATATGAAAGGCAACCTGCAAAGGGGAAAAATATTTACAAATTTAGTCAGTCCTGGCTACTACAAAATACCACAGCACTGGGTAGCTTAAATAACAGATAGTTTTTTGACTGACTGAATGATATCTCAGTTCTGGAGGCTGGAAAGTCTAAGTGCTTAAATCATCAAGTTCTTGGTGAGGGCCCTCTTGCTGGCTTGCATGTATCCACACATGGTCAAGATAAAGGTCCCCTGTCTCTTGTCTCTCCTCCTATTTTTAGAGTCTTCTTCATCACAGAGCCCCATTTTCATGATCTCACTTAAACCTAATTACCTACTAAGAATTCTACCTCAGTATCATCATATCAAGGGTTAGAACTTCAACATAAAAATTTCATAAGAACACAAGCATTCAGCCTATAATTCTGCCTTTGGTATCCCAAAATTCATGTCCTTCTTGCATGCAAAATACATTCGCCACTCCATTCCAATAGCCACAAAAATCTTTGCTTGTTTTGACATAAACCCTAAAGTTTCATCTAAATCAGATTTGGGTGAGACTGGAAATATAATTCATTCTGAAGCAAAATTCCACTCCAGTTATGACTGTGAAACCAGCTAAGTTACATGCTTCCTAAATAAAATGATGGGATAACCATAGGATGGATATTTTCATTCCAAAAGGAAGAAATCAGAAGAAGGTCCAAATATCTAAAATCTACAAGGCAAATACTATGAGATCTTAGGGCTCAAGAATAGTCTCTGGTTCTATGCTCTGCCCTCCAGAACCAATGTGATGATGACAACAGCCTCACAAACATTCCTTTGGTTTGACAGAGATCCACCCCTGTGGCTCTGCTGGGCAGAAGCTCCATCCTTTGAGAGTAAGAGAGTAAGAGAGAGACTCCCACCCTGCAGTCTGTGCAGTCCTGATGCACTGAGTCACCAATGAGTCTTCCCTTTCTTGAACAATAAGATATGTTCTTTTCCTTCTTAGGTTCCATTTGATTTTCTCTGTTTCTTTTAGTTCCTGATAGTAGAGTTTCTGCTGATATAATTCCATCTCTCTTCCTGGTTACCAGTGATGCTTAATTATGTCCAGGGGTCACACCTACACTAATATCCTTATTAAAGGGTTTGTCAGTCACTATTGGTGCTGTCTTCTGGACATAATTATTTTTTATAATTTGAAAAGGTTGAGAATTTTCCAAATCTGGTTGCCTTTTGCTTTAACAAATCCTTCTTTTCTTTACTCTCACATTTTACTATATGCAGACAGAAGGAATCAAGCCACTCCTTCAACACTTGGCTTAGAAACTTCCTCAGTTGAACATCCCATTTTATTACTCCCAAGTTCTACCTCCCTACAAAACAGTTGAACATGAACACAACTCAGTCTTAATTCCTTCATAATAGGACCACTTTTTCTATACTGTCCAAAAACAATTTTCCTCATTCCCAATTGAGATCTCATCAAAAACACCTTTACTGTCCATATTTCTGCTAACATACTATACAGAATTATGTATTCTTTAAGATGAGGTTTTCTCTTCTGCTCTTTCTGAGCCTTCACCAGCTGTCATTAACAGTTCCTTTAGAGCAATCTCTATTTTTTTCTAGCATCCACTTCAAAATTCTTCCAAGCTTCTACCCATTGACCCACATTTTTAGATATTTTTGTAACAGCACCCACTTATCAGTACCTATGGCAGTCTTAGTCAGCTCAGACAGCTAGAACAAAATACCACAAACAGGGTGGCTCAAACTAGACATTTCTCACAGTTCTGGAGGCTGGGAAGCCCCAAATCTGGGTGTCAGCATCGTCAAGTTCTTGGTGAAGGCTTCACTTCTAGCCTACTGTTGGCTACCTTCTTGTTGTATGCTCACAGGGACAAGACAGAGAAAGCACTGGTCTCTTCCTCTTCTTAGAAGGACACTGATCTCATCATGAGGGTTCTACCTTGATGACCCCATTTAAACCTAACACCTATGAAAAATTTCATTTCCAAATACATGAGGTTAAATTTAAGGTTCAACAAACACCTTTAGGGAGGACACATTCAGTCCAAAATACAATAAGGTTTAGATGTAGTACTATACTTCTCCTCTCAGTAGCAGCCTTAATTCTAAATCTGTACTAGTTTCCTTAAGGTCTTAATTTTCCCTTCTTAACCTTCTCAATCATATTCACCCATTTTACCTTAATTGTTCTTATTCTATGGATACTGCTTTATAATGACAATAGCCAAAACCTAGAATAAAAGGTCTAGCTGTTCTGGGGTTTGGAACTTCAGCTTGTGGGGAAATGAACTGGATCCTCCTTGGATTATAGCCAGTGTAACTGAGAAAGAAAAATACGACATTTAGATTGAGAAAGTCAATGTATTTTCTGTCTTTTGATATGTCTAAACCAATAAAACTAAAAACTATGGGACTCCAAATGCTTTATATGAAATCCCAAGACTGTCATATACACCAAAAGAATTTTAGTATCACATTTAAATACAGAATTTCAGAGTACTTAAAATATACATATAAAAGAGGTAAAATATTAAAATTACAGTAGCAACTTTATTAAAACAATGGACTTAATGATGATTCTTTTCTATTCATTTCTAATATCACTTTCATCAGCATTTTGATTTACAAGTGCAATCTGGAAGAACCCTAAGTAACCAGAGTCGTATCTGTCTTATCAACAATCTTAATCCTTTCAGGAAAATTTAAATAAATTTAAGTAAAAAAAATTTAAATAAATTTTCCTGAAAGTTGGACTTAATCCAAATGACACAAACTGATACTGTAAAATGCATTTTTCTAACTTAGATATCTATTTCACTTTTTAACTTTGAGATTTTTCATCTTCGAAATCAACTTCAGTTTTTTGCCTTTTGTTTTTTTAGGTACTTCAAATCACCTGTTGTGGGATTTTCTAAGATGAAAGTCAGGAGTCACTCTGTAATAGCATCCTATCACTTCTTATCAGAAACCTAAAACAAATATTACACAGATTTTATTTAACAGTAAGAATAGTCTATCATTTTTTCCAAGACTAATTCTTCTAATTACTGTATTTGATATCAGCTACACTTCAGGAAAGCGACTCTTAAAAATAAATGTGATACATAAATTATTTTAGTTTGCCTCCATTTCTACATCTTAATGTGAACTTTCAGTAAGATATAAAGGACAGCTGTACTTTTAAAATTATTTATAGAAAATTTATAATTGTATAGAAAGAAGGGAAAAGGACAATAAAGAGTATTATGAATGATTTTAAATGACGGCCATCAAATAGGAAAAAAAAAGACAACTCTATCATTTAAGAGACTTATGATTAATTCAAGTTTCTTGTTTCCTCAATGCTCACTTTTTTATTTCTTTAGTCACTGGAAGTACAAAAGGAAAGGTGGTATAATATCTGCAATAAGAGACTGAAACAAATAGTATTTGTTGCATTTTAAAAAATGGAGGCAGTTCTCAAGTTGGAATTAGGTTACCTTCCAACATTGCATTAGAAGTCAAAAATGCTTGGAAAATATTTTTCTAGAGAAACACGTAATATTCGTTATCTTCTCAGATCATGTTGAAAAAGTTTTATTTAAAATACAGTACAACTTTCTTAAAATTTTATTTATGGAAAATTTCAAAGCAATTTGTAAGCATCGGTATATGAATTTTCATGTCTTCATCATTCAATTTCAACCATTTCATACTCAGAATCAGTCTAGATTCATCTGTATTCACCACCCACTTCTTCCTGTCCTGTATTATTCTGAAGTACATTACAGCATTTCCTCTACAAAGACCTTGTATGTAAAAAACAAAAAAAACTATAATAGATAAAATTGCATATGCATGAAAATAACTAAATTATTAAACATGCAAGTGTTCAAATTCTCAATTTTTATTAAAATTTGTTTGAACCATAATTTACATTAAATTTACACACTACTACTGGTATTCATGTCCCATTTTAACCTAGATACTTCCTACTTGTTATGACTTCTATAATAGAATGTTTTAAAAACCAGTAATTTGTGACTGTCCTTAAAGATGACAATAACTAGATCATATAACCTTTCAACTTGAAATGTCAAAAATCAACTGGAGGCGGACCCTGATGGAGTCTAGCAGGTCAATTGCCTTCAAAGAAGCCCAAGTTACATACCCCAAGGTTGAGACTGGGCCTGGGGATAAACAATATAAATTAATAAATATAAAGTGCTTCTTTGAAAAAAAGAATCAACTGGAGACAGAGATATGCTCTCACCAAGGAATAAACTTCACCTCAATACAATAACTCTCCGTGGAGAAGAATACTGAAGGTGAAGAACTTTCCTCCTTTTCAGAAGGTTGGGCCCTGCACTCTGCAATCTAACCCTTTAATCCTGTTAAACAAAGATAAGTCCCTGGAGGTCCAACACTGACAGTTGGTGGGGGGGATGGGGTGGGTGTGGATACATCCAGCAGAACCAAAGAACTGTAGAGAATGGAGAACTGACCTCTTTAAAGGGTTAACGTGCACACTCATTCACTCCAGGATCCAGTGCAAATAATGCTGGTCTGAAAAGGTTCAAGCCATAAGTGAAGGAACCCCACCTAGTACTCTTATATCTGTCTGAAAGGTGGGAAACTTTTGGGATGATTCCCATACCACAAACACTGGCAGGAGTCATTCTGGCAAACCCATGCAACTTTGCTCATGCTAATGTACACAGGCCATCTTGAAATCTCCCACCAGCCTATTAGTTTGTGAACAAGCCCCAATGAGAGCTCCCCACAATCCAGCAGCACCAGACTCATGCCACAGCAGTATGCTAAAACTTTAACTAATTTTAGCATAATAATTAAGTTATAATGAAGATGTAGTTGAGGTGTTAACAATGTGAAATATACTTCATTCTTGAGGGCCTTATCCTAGATATAAATACATTCTCGTTCTTCAAAGAAAAAAGTATTTGTAAATGAACCAAATTTAATGAGGCCTTTGAAATTGCCTTGGATATTTCAACCAATTTACCTCTCTGCTTGAAACTGTTATTTCTTACATGTTCAGATGTTCTTGGGAAAAGGCAGAGTAATGAGTTAAGTGCATTAAACAAGCATGAATCAAGCACAAATAATGTGACAACTGTTCTTGATTTTTAAAACAGCTTTGAGGTATGATTGACATATACCAAATAACACAAAGCGTACAATTTAATAAATTCTGACAAGCGAATAAACCTATAAAACCTTTATAAGGTAATGAACCTAACCATTATCCAACCCACCACAAATTTTTCCACTATTTATAATTCTACTCTTTGCATTTCCATAGTGACTAATGTTAATTCATTAGTTCAACATATTTTCATGTGCTTATGTGCCAATCATATAGCTTTTTGGTCAAGTATCTATTCAATAATTTTGCCCATTTTATTGCCATGTTGTTTTATTTTCTTTTTATTCAGCTTTGATAGTACTGTATATATTTTGGATAGTCATCCATTATCAATCAAGAGATTTGCAAACATGTCCTCCAGTCTGTGGCTTGTCTTTTCATTCTCTCACCGATGTTTTTTAAAGAGTAGCTGTTTTAATGAGGATAAAGTCCAACTTATCAATCTGTTATTTTATGAATGGTACTTTTCGTGGTAGATCTTAAGAGACCTTTGCCTAAACCAGGGTCACAATAATTTTCTCTTATGTTTTCTTTATCAAATTTTGTTACAGGTTTTACATTATCTACTTGTTCTACCAATTACGGAGTCTCCACTAAATTTGCATTTGTGTATTCCTCTTCACAGTTCTATCTTGTAACATGAAGCTCTTTTAACAGATAAGTAAAAATTTAGGATTATGCCCTGCTGATGCATTAATCCCTTTTTTTAATACGAAACGAGCCTCTTTTTCCTGGTAATAGACTTTGTTCCGAAATTTAACTTTTCATCTAATTTAGTCATACAAGTTTTCGAGTGTGAGCAAATTACATCTTTTCCAACCTTTTACTTTTATTTGTCTTTGTATTTGAAGTTTGTTGAGTAAAAAAAATCCTAATCCAACAATCTCTGCCTTTTCATTATAGTGTTTAGACTATCTATATGTAATGTGATTACGGATAATGTCCAGTTTAAATTTAACTCTTGTATATGCTATTTGTCTTATCTTTGTCCCCCTTTTCCTCTGTATCTGCTTTGTTTTGGATTATTTCTTATATCATTTTATCTCCCTGTTGATTTATAGACTACAGTTTTTTTTGTTGCTACAGTGGTTGCTTTATTATGTATTATAAATTATACATCTTTAACTTGTCACAGTCTAACTTCAAATAACATACTACTTCAGGTATCAGAACCTCGTAATATATCTACACTCTTTCCAGTTTTGTGCTATTGTCATCATGTATTTTCACTTTTATGTATAGCATGAACTCTACAGTCATCTGTCTTTTAAAGACAGTCATCTGTCTTTTAAAAATATCAAAAAATTTTCATTAAATTTTATATATTTACCCATGTAGTTATCATTTCCAGTGCATTTTTTGAGTTAACTTTGACTTATAAAAGTTTTCTAAAAGTTTAATTTACTTAATTTTAAGCTAATTTTATTGAAGGAACATTGCATCATAACATTATACAGGTTTAAGGTGTGCATCATTGTAAACCAACATCTGTATATTAAGTTCACACATCACCATTTCAATTAAGTTTTAGATGTGCAGGCTCATTCTTCATCAAATATATGCTATTCATTTCTTTCTATAGATCCAAGTATTCATACGGTTTGATTATTTTCCTACTTGAAGAATTCCATTTAACAAGCACAAGACTGAAGGTAATAAAGTCTTTGTTTTTGTATGATTGAAGTCTTAATTTTGCCTGCTTTTGAAAGATATTACTGAGTAAAGAATCTTATGCTAACAATTTAATGTTTTAAAGAAAATGATCCATTATCTTCTAGCTTATATTGCTTATGATGAGAAATCAGCTTTTATCCTTATTTTTATTCTCTTTGGCTGCTTTTGAGATATTCGCTTTATCACTTGTTTTAGGTGATCTGATTATGATTTTCCTTGGAGCTATTGTATTCATCTTAGTGTGTTTTTCGGTTTAGAGTTCTCATCAAATTTGGAAAAAAAACTGACTATTTCTTTAAATATTTTTTTTCAGTCCATCTTTTCCAACAAGTCTCTTTTCTGTGCGTTTCATTTTGGATCGTTTCTATTGCTCTGTCTACTTGCCTACTTATCTTTTCTTTGACAATGCCATCATGCCATTAATCACACCCAGTATGTTTTATCCTTGACAGTGCAATTTTAATCTAGAAGGTACTTTTGTTTAACATGTTCAGTCTTTCCTTTAGCATCTCCAACATAGAGAATACAGTCTTGTTTTAATGTTTTTGACTACTAATTCATTATCTATGTCATTTCTGGTCAGTTTTAAGTGACGGACTTTTTCCTCATATGGTTTGTATTTTTCTGCTTCTTTCCAGGCCTAGTAGTTTGGATTCAATGGCAGAGATCATAAATTTTACACTGCCAGTTGCTGGATATTTTTGTATTGCTATAAATATTCCTCATCTTTGTTCTGAAATACGGTAACTTGGAAGTAGTTTGATCTTCTTGAGACTTGCTTTAGGGAAGAACAGATCTGCATTTAGGGTTAATTTTCCCCCATTACCAGACACTCTGTACTCTACCAAATGCTCTGCGAGTTATGAGGCTTTCTATTCTGATGCCTGGGAACTATTTTACATGTATGCATTTATCAGTACTTTCTGAATACTCTGAATACTCATGGGAATCCTCTCCAAATCTTTGAGGTCATTTTTTCTGTGCAGCTCTCTCCATTCTGGTAGTCTGCCCACAATAACATAGGTGTCTTGGACTGTCAGCTTAATCTCAACTCACAGTCAGCTGGGACTTACTTTGGATACCCCTCCCTGTGTTGTGCCCTGTAAAATTTCTCCAGACAGTAAGCAGGGCCAGTCATAGAATTTGCCATTTTCCCTTTTACATTCATTGCCTGATGTCTGACATCGTGAGTCATTGTTTCATGTACTTTTCACAGCTTTTTAGCTATTTGAGACAGGAGAGTAAATGCAATTGCTCTTATTCCATCTTACAGGAAACCAAATTAATTGTTCTTAATTTTTAATGTACCCAACAGGCAATTAAAAGGTGAATGGATGTATTAGCAGTGCAACAACCCAACTGCAATGCAATGAAAGAATGATTCTTTAAAAGCATGGTTCAGGGTTCATCAGTGAAAGCTAGTGTGCACTTGATATGCCCTCAACTAAAAGAAAAATCAATTTTCATTTTACAGCTACTTTGGACAAATGACACAATTTCTTAGCTTTTATTTCTCTATATAAGATTATGTGTTACTAGTAACCTGCAAAACCAGTTCCTAATCTGCTAATAAAATGGCTATCTGTAAACTAAAATGAGTACCTCCTGGAGATTACTGGGACTTCAAATTTAAGATTATACAAAGACATCTGGCTGCCACGCAACAGTTAGTCCCACAATTTAAAGGCAGGATATTTTTTGGAAAAAACTGCTTGATGAACACAATAGTGTATATGATGCAAACAAGTATTAACAGTACATTTGGCTTATTACTTGTTGCTAAAAATCTCATAACTATGGTTTATATGGTGACATTTCATCAGCAATGTGTCATGTCTTGAATTTTTAATTTAAAAACATATTTTCATGAAAAGTGCAATAACATATTTAATATACGATACAATTCTGTACAATAGTAGGTTGAACCATATGAAATTGAATCTAAGGTCAAAAATGTTAAAATATGGTTTAACCTAAATAAATATACTCATTTTCTTATAAGGTAAATAATTTCTAAAAATTATCGGCAATAAATTTACTATAATTTATCATATTATTCTCTAATTACTTGTCCACTGGAGAGAGAGAAGGGATGGAGTATCTAAGATGCATGGGCCTCACTCTTTTTCTCCCATGTAAGTGAAACGGGTTGGGGGGGTGGGTTTGGGACCCACTGCTATTATTCTCCTTAGTCAGAAATAGTAAATATGATTTAATTTAATTAAGCAATCAAGAGAAATCACACCTTAATACTAACAATAAAAATCTACTTAAAATAGACTACAAAGGCAATCTTGGTAAAACAAAACATCACAAAAATACACCTTGCCAGGAAATTGTGGAAAAAAATACAGGAACTACCTCCATCAACATCAATCTCTTACAGAGAGTGTGTACATAAATGAGATGAATAGGTTTGGCTTGGTTTTTTATGATACCACCTTAAATCCCATTTCACAGCTCTGACTGCTGGGTGTTTTCAGAGCATTAGGATTACCTTTAGTGTCCAAAGTAATTATATCTGGGACAATTCTATTTCCATCTACAAATATTTTATGACCCCGTTAAAAGCAGAAGCTATAGATTGCTTTTTTAGAATTTCGAATTCTTGGTTACATCTATCAGTGAGTTTGAGTTGAAAACTAAACCAGCATGGCAGCATTTTCTGATTAAAAAACAGCTTGGCATCTAGGTTCACAAAAGAAGAGTTTGAATTCTTTTGTAAAAGTTATTCTTACTATTATTTTACCATATTTAACACATTTCTTTCATTATCCTTCCAAATAGAAAATTTATCATAAGGAAATCAAGAAACATTTGTATATTTTCCATTAGACAGATTTGTCTATAGAACTCGGTATTTTAAGACAGTCCTTTCTGAGTTAACAAATTTTTTGTTTATAAATCTACAACTACACCTGAGTTAAAAATTGATTCTAAACTAGTCCTTAAACCCTCATCTTATTTAAAAAAAAAAAAAATTCCTTCCCTTTTCTTTAGTCTTCAGTTCAAGGTTCTGACAGCTTTCCTGATCTCTCACCAGTTTTTAAGCTTTCCTTTTTTTCAAGATGAGGTACAACTGACATATATTAACTTCAAGTATGTAACATAATGATTTGATAATTTTATTTAATACAAAATTATCATGGTAAGTCTAGATAGCATCAGTCATCATGCAAAGTTACAAAAAATTAGTTATTATGATGAGAACTTTTAAGACCTACTCTCTTAACTTTCAAATATGCAATACAGTAATACTAACTATAGTCTCCATGCTATACACTACATACCATGACATTTATTTTATAACTGGAAATTTGTACCTTTTGCTCTCTACCCATTTCATCCACCACTCCACCCAATGCCTCTGGCAACCACCAATTTCAATGTTTCTGTTTCAGGTTGTTTTTGTTGTTTGTTTCAGATTCTACAGTAAGTGAAATTAGACAGCATTTGTATTTCTCTGACTTATTTTACTTAGCATAATGCCTCAAGGTCCATTCATGTTATCAAAAAACCCCAAGATTTTCCTTTTCATGGCTGAATAATATTCCATTATAGCAATACCTACAAATACCACACATGAATGCAGGCATGTGCATTTTCTTTATCTGTTCATCTATTGATGGATATTGAGGTTGTTTCCATATCTTGGCTACTGTGATGCTGCAGTGGACATAAATAAAGGTGCAGATATATTCTTGTGCTACTGCTTTTGTTTTCTTTGACTAAATACCCCAAAATAAAATTGCTGCATCCAGCAGTAGTTATATTTTTAATTTCTGAGGAAACTCCATATTGGTTTTCATGGTCACTGCACCAATTTCTATTTCCATCGACAGTACACGAGTTCCCTTTTTTCCACATCCTCTCCAACATTTGTCTTTTTGATAATAGCCATTTAAACAAGTCTGAAGTTTTATCTCATTGTAGTTTTGATTTACATTTCCCTATTAGTGATGGTGATCACCCTTTCATGTGCCAGTTAGCCATCTGTATATTTTCTTTGGAAAATTGTTTATTCAGAGTTTCTGTGCATTTTTAATCAGTTTTTTTTTCTCTCTGAGTTGTATGAGTCATTATATCTTCTGGATATTAACACTTTATCATATATATGATTTGCAAATATTTTCTCCCTTCTAAAGGTTTCCATTTTGTTGATGGTTTCTTGATGTACAGAAGTTTTTTAGTTTTATGTAGTGCCTTTAGTGTTAGATCCAAAAAATCATCACTAAGAGCAATGTTAATGGCTTACTAACTGTGTATATGGTTTCATGTTTTACGTTCAAGTCTTTAATCCATTTTGAGTTAATGTTTTATGGTGTGAAACAGCAGTACAGGTTCATTGTTTTACATGTGACTCTCCAGTTTTCCCAACACAATTAACTGAAGAGCCTAACTTCCCTCAGTGTATAATCTTGGTTCTGTTGCTATAAATTAATTGGGCATTTGTATATACCACCAATCTTCTAAAAATATTAGGTTGTAATATTAAGAGAGGGATCAAAACATTCAGGCATAAGAGACTTAACTATAATCAAAATTATAATATTAATTTGAAAAAAAAGCTGCTTTTCTAATAGAAAATACCCAAAATTGTGTTGGATGACAGTTATAAAGGTTGAGAATTACTAGTCAACAATTCTTACTTCTTTAACCCACTGTAACACAGCTTGAGACTCAAACTAAGCAGACACTGCTATTTCTGAAAGCACCAATGACTTTAGATACCAAGTAGGAAGTATTTGAAAGTGAAATGAGTATTATTAAAAATTACACAGGAAAAAACAGAAAATGAAGGTTTGCCCAACTAGAAAGTATGATTCTAACAAGGACTGATCATACTCACCAAATCCAAACCTCTTAAGTTTTATTATATTTGGTATGTCACAAAGTTCAATGTTTATATTGAAAAACATACATACAGACATTAATTTTAACTCTTCCTCCTTCCCCCAAATCCAACTTCCATTTCTACAACTAACTGTGGAATGTACCGTTTCAGACTTTTTTCTTTGCACTTACCTGTGAATGAGGTTTTCTGGGAGTGGATAGAACGTAAATGAAATCACATGTACTGGTAAGACTCTAGTCTCTGTACATAAAGGTGAAAAAAAATCTTTATATCTGTACGCTCTTTTCATGAATGCCTAATATTCTGCTATAAGGATATACTATAATTTTAACTATACTAATGATATAATTTCTTCATCTATTTTCCCCTTTGCAGAGAATAATCATGTAATAATCTCTTTGAACGTATGATAATATTTCCCTATTACAAATATACAGAAATGAAACCTGTGGTTCAAAAGCATGCACTTTTAAAATTGATAGTGCCAAAGTTTTCTCCTAAAAACAAAACAAAAAATGAAGCTTTTTGTACTTAGTTTAATAGTGTGACTACTTAACTTTCCAATTTGACACATACTAATATTAAGGATTTTAATTTTCCCAGTTTAATTAGTATAGTTTTAAATATATTTCATTGATGTTTATTTTGAATTTCTCAGATTATTGGTGTGGTTGAGTACCTGTTATTTCTATTAGTTTCCTACTTATAGTCTTCCTCATTTTCTACCAGGTTATCTTTTTCATACTGATTTATATGTATACCTTGTGAATATTAACTTTTTTACGTTAAAATTGTTTATTCCAGTGTACTGCTTGCCTTTTTAAATGGCACCTAAGGTTTGATGTCTCACTTGAAAAGGTCTTCTGTAACTTTTTAAAAAATGCACTTCTGAAACTTTATCATTTTACTTTTTACTTGTTTTTAGTCCAGCTGAAACTAAATTTTGAGAGTGTCACCAAGTGAGTACCTAATTATCCCTGGATAGTCAATTGTCCCAAACAATTTTTAGACTAGCTCTCTTCCATTACTCACTTGTTTATAATAACATAATTTTTTTCTTTACCCATGGAGCACCTTCTGAATTACTTATTCTGTATCTGTGAATAGCATACTTATTACTACTCTATAAATTCTTATTACTTCAATAATCGTAATTTTACACTGTATTTGCATTTTGATGGGTTAAGTTCCCCTTTGTTATGCTTCTTTTTGAAATTTATCTAACCATTCTTATGCACTTCTCCTTCTCAAAATGTGAGACATCAGGCTTTGGTTTTTGTTTCAATTATGTTGGATTTCTGACCAGGATTACACTGACTTTACTGAACTGTCATTTTTACAGTATTAAGTTGTCACATTTAGTAATATAATATTCCTCCATCCATTCAGATCTTCCTGTAGTTTTCTTCAAATAACTACTGCATGTTTAAAATGTCTTAACTTTCATAATTTAGGCTTCTACATTTCTTACTGCTTTTTACAGTGGGTTAGTGCTGATATATATGTACTAATACATTTTCTAAGTTTATGTTATAACAAGCTGGTTTACTAAAATCTCTTTGAGTTGAAACATTTTTTGTTAATGAGCTTCATGTTTTCTAAGTAGGTGATCGTACCAACAGCAAATATTAACAGGGATATATTTCACACATAACCCACTTCCCATTATTTAGTAATTATTTTTCTTGTTTTTTAAGGCAGTGGCTAAGATTTTTGAATAAATGTTATGCTCCTATCTTTAAATGGAGTGCTACTAATATTTCACTAACATTTAACATAGGTTTCTGGTAGAGTCCCTTTATAGGTTATTTCTTATTGATTAAGAAGAGTTATCAGAGACAAAGTTTCAGAAACATTTAACACTAGAGATAATCATCTAGATTACATTAGTATATTTCTTAACATAAATCAGTACTAAACTTCTGAACTTTAATATATCAGAATAGACATAATTTAGTAATTGAAAGCCCAGGCTATCCAGTCAGAAGGCCTGGGTTCAAATCCAAAATCTTCCACTAATTGTATAATCTTAGGCATGTTATTTAATTATTTTCTCTGTGTATGCTTCCGTTTTCTCATGTAAAAATGGTGATGTTATCTCCTTCAGATGTTTTTTTAAGGATTAAGTGAATTGACACATGTAAAGTTGTTTTGAACAGTACCAGAACATAAAAAAAGTCTTAAAAAAAAAATATATATATATATATATTCAGTTATTTACTGAATTCCTTACACTTGTCAGGCATAGGGTATGTAGCACTGTAGGGGTCAGCAAACTTAGGTCTGTAGGCCAAATACTGCCTCCTACCTTTTTTTGTAAATAAAATTTTATTGGAACAGACTCACATTCATTATAATTTAAAATCTATAAGGTAGTAGCATAGTCAATATGGACACAAAACCTAAAATATTTACTATCTTCTTTATAGAAAAAGACAGCCAATTCCCGGCAATATTGTTTAAAGTTAGCAAGTTTATAATCTAATAGCTGAGACAGGTGAAGTAAAGAAATAGGTATGCTATAGCATGATATATACACAATTATGGTATTCTGGCATATTACAGAAATGTGGTAGCTCAGTATTAAAAGATAGGAAGGATTCACACAAGTGAAAAGATGCAAGAAGCAATGTACCTACTTTTAATTATTTTAAAGTATGTATTTGTATGTACCAGAGGGAAGGGAATATGACATTATCCTGACATTCATATTGAAGTATACAGGGTATTTAAAAGTTTTAAACAAAAGACAGAGGAGTAAATAAATGAATTATGAAAAAAAACCAAAAAACAAAAAATAAATACATGAGTGACAATGATTAGATGTGTCTGTCAAAGTTTCTAGATATAAATATCCAATGGCAAACATTTTACTTACCATGTTAAACTGACTAACTCTTTCAATCCTTACAACAGTCAGTTCTAAGAAATGGATCCTATTATTACTCTTCTCAAAAGTAAAGAAACTAAATAAGGCTAATACAGGTAAAGCAGCAGGTCCATGTTTATACATAACCAGTAAGAGAAGCCAACAAACCTTATCTTCCAGCTAAGAAATATATGTACTCTCCAATACAAAATTAGAAAGTAATGGGAAGTACAGTCACAAGTATCAAAAGATTCTGAACCAGAAACAGAATTCTTTATAGTTAATGCAGCAGAATGACTTTAATTTCTAAAACTGAGAAATCATCTGAATAAATTCATGTTTTTGGAATATTAGTTTGGAAATGGCTGAAGAAATGGATTAAAGGGGCAGTTACCCCTATACTTTATCCAAAAGCTACTCTATACAAATACTAGCCTAATTTTAGTAAAGTTCAAGTAACAAATTAAAAAATAAATAAAATTGCACGTCTTGGTAGAGTAGCAGTTGGGTCCATCACCACCGGTCAAGCATAGTCAAGGAACATCCTAGGAACTGGGTTCCTGTCCTGGAGTTGGGAGAATGGTGAAGACATAAAATTTAAATTTTTAAAAAAGCAAAAAGAATGCTCTTCCTTCTCTCTTTTCCTGCCTGCCCCTTTCCTTTAAAAAATAAAGTTGCTAGTATAAAAATAATTAAAAATAAAATTGCTAGTATTGGGAATCTAAGAATGAAAAATATTAACCTGAGCTCATATAGCTAAAAGGGTAAAGTTGGAACTAAGACTCAATGTACTTTATACTAGCACATACTGAAGTATACTATGGCATTTGCAAAACGGTTATTCATCTGCTGGTCTGACTGAATAAACAAAAAGGTACTTCCTTAAACTGTTAACTAAAATGTGAAGAAAAGTACATATTGCGTATGAAAAAAACATTTTTTTAAAGAGGAAGGATGCAGGCAGAAATGAAGGCAAATAGGCAAGTAGGAAGAGAGCAGAGAAAGAAGCATTTTTATTTAGTTGTTCATTTTTTGTTTTTCTTGATTCTGGAGCATGGTGCAAGAGAAAATATTACATGGAAAAAAATCAAGTCTTAAAAACAAAACTGTAATTGAAAGTGGCTGTCCTAAGCAAACCAAAAAATGCAGAAAATGTAAACATAATGTAATCACAAATTATAAATCATGTTCTTATTTTTCCTTTATTTAAGCAAATCTTAAGAAAAGCTGATTTGAAGTAAATGCAATGACTACTATTCCTTCAAGCTAGATCAACAAAAATAGTTGTTTATATGACATCTATTTTTGCAGAAGCAAGAAGCATATAATTACCTTTTAGAGCAGTCCTAACTGTGCTTTAAAATGTACTTAAATATCTGTTTAGAAGCCCCAAGAAGATTTTCTCTCCCAAATTATGTAGCTGCAGACATACTGAAGCAGAATTATATATAAGTAAATTATATATAAACACACATATATATATATATATAATATAAAGTAACACATATATAAATTAAAATAACTCTTTCCTGGACAATGGAGTAGAGAAGAAATTACTTGTTTTTTAAACTGTTCTGCTCAAATATACATTAAAATGTAAATTCTGAAGAAAACAGAAAACTACCTTTTACACATTTCCAGTAGAGACTGATTAACACAAACTGATGAAATTAGGTAACTCTTATACTAGTCTATTTCAAAGTACATATCATAGTCTGTATTTCCAACAACTAGCACATCAAAGATCTCAGGAAGTGAGGAGGGAAAAGTGAGATAGTAAGTCAATCAGAAGCAATAGTTTCAATAGTAAGATGAGAGTACCACCATGTATCTGGATTTAAAAAATAACCAAAATACAGAGACTAAAATCCAGTGAGAGTTCAGTAAACTCTTGCTACTAAATACATAAATAATCTTCTAACTGAAAAGAGGAAACATAAGGAATTCACTTTTGCATATTTTTACCCAACTTTGGAAAGAATAGCTGATCAGTATTCCCACGAAAAAGGAAGAGGGCATTGGATATGGACTGCTTGAAAGATTAATAAGAATGGAGAGAAAGCTTTTATAGGCATTGCCTTTGCCAAGAAAGAAGTTAAAACTTTTTGAGTAAATGAAATGTTTATTTGAAGCATACTTAAAATTGAAACTCATGATTTCTGATCTTTCAAAAGAGGGGGGGGGAAAGGGAGATGGAAGGAAGGAGAGGGAGGGGGAGGGAGCCCTCTATACTGCTTCCAATAGAGCAGCACTGAAGCAATATTAACAGTTATATGGTACACTTTAACGTTCCATGGTTTCTAACATCAATGGTACAATATCTGTATAGAAAACAATAGGTATTCTCCATTTTAAGGATTGGGAATCTAAGACTGAAAAATATTAACCTGAGATCATATAGCTAAAAGGGTAAAGTTGGAACTAAGATTCAATGTACTTTATCTCCTATCTAGAAAAATGAAAATTGCTGGAAAAATAAAACACTGACTGGGAGTGTGAATTATCAATTTCTCCTTAAAGCATAATTTAAAAAGTAAAAGCTTTGCTAGGTAGGTATTCATGAAGGTTGATATTTAGTTCAAAAGGTTTGTAAGTCTTAAAACTTCAAAGAGTATAAAGTATAATGTTAACATAAATAAAAATACAAAAATTAAAATAAGTTTTGGGGTTTTGTTTGTTCATTTGCTTTTAATGTTTTTAAGAGGAGGTAAAAAATTAAACACCACTAATTTTATCCAGGCAGTTCTCCATCTTATATATCTTTTTACTTTTTTTTAGAACTTTTAATATATATATATATAACTTATTCACTAATGCCTGCTGAATTATAAAAATACTTTCTTATGATCTCTTGATGACACAAAATATAGAGTAACCCTAGTCAACCGATTCATGGAGCCATAACCTGAGGCACCATTTTTCACCTGGTAATGGTAGATGAGAAACAATGTGCTAAAGGAAATAGAACTGCCTCAGAAATACGCATCTATAAATTTAGAAACTTCAAAGAGATGTTTCATGTAAATGAGTTTTCAAGATAACTGCTAATTATCCTTTAAATCACAATAACTTATCTTTAAACAATGATAATGGAAA
Organism: Solenodon paradoxus; assembly: GCA_004363575.1. Taxonomy (NCBI): domain Eukaryota; kingdom Metazoa; phylum Chordata; class Mammalia; order Eulipotyphla; family Solenodontidae; genus Solenodon; species Solenodon paradoxus. The sequence continues at coordinate 309,703 of RJWH01000323.1, read as the reverse complement.
CATTTTAATAGAGATTTCTAGGTCTTTCTTCTTTGACTTAATCCGCATGATAGAACTTTTTCTTAGGACTTAAATTCATCAATGTAAATATCAATTACAGACTGTTCTATAACACAGTGACTCTTTGTTGGAGTTACTGGGAACATCCAGTAGGATGTTCAGTAATTCATCCTAGACTACGCTTAAAAGCAAGGTTTTCTACTGCTTGCTTTCATGTGTTGGCTACCATCACCATAACCAAGGTTTTAAAAATTCCAGCTGTAACTTAAAATACATAAAACCAGAAGTTTATCTGTTTAACTCTATACAAATTCTAAATCAAACCACTGTGTACCTGCTTTCTCTGCTCTAAGGCCTGGCTCTAAGGCTTTTCTTTCACTTTCTAGTTCTGAGATGTAGTCTAGACTTGCTAAAAGTTTGGTCACAAAATAACAATTGCAATTAGTTATTTCTGCATTATTTTCTTTATTTTTTATTATATTAGGGGAATAATGTAAATGATAGTCACAACAAAACAAACCAACTACCATGTACACAAATGCTGGAAGGTACCTCACATTATATTCTATGTGCTTATATGGACTGAACCAACTATTAGCCCAAAGTCAGCAAAGTCGGCCCACTGGTTCAGTCTGGACCACAGCTGGCTTGTGTTTATTTGGCACTTGAGCTAAGAATGATTTCTGCCATTTTTTAATACAAAAAACAAAACAAAATTCAACAGCGATAGTAAGTGACCTGCAGGCCTAAAATTATCTGGCAATCTACCGAAAGTTGGTTGACACCTGATCTAAGCTACAAAAAGCAAATACATATGAGACACATAAGCAATTCCTTATATATAAAGTTATTAATATGTTAAAGTAGTTGTTTAGTTCTTTCAGTGATGAGTTCATAATGATACAGCTCTTGTGACCATGCCCTAAGACTTAACCAAAAATTCTACCTTTCTTCCTCCTAATATTTGAGCTTGCATGCTCTCAACTAGTCTTCTTGCTGTCATTATCGGTTCTATCAATCTTTTTGGACTGTCTTTCCTTGTGCTATCTAAGTCCTTCCTAAGCTTCAAGTTTGGCTTCCTAAAAATGTCTTTTAGGATAAATCTTTCTAGCACTTATTGGCCTCGCGCTCCTTGAAATAACTTTTGAGGCCATCTAGTATTTACAATACCATCTTATATTTTTGCTAATGATTTCTTATGTGTTAATCTAAAATCCCCAAATAGTTTGTAAGCTACTTGAAAGAGACACATCACTTTGCCTTTTTAAATCCCCATTTAATAATTGTTCATCTTCTGAGCACCTGTCATTTCCCAAGTACACCTGTCTTGGAGAAAAAATAGTCTGGGGACTAGTAATGGGTGCTAAGTGACTGGAAATATCAAAGGATGACACCTACAAAGGGAATTGATGGAGGACAATACACTACAAAACAAACTTAAAAAATTTATGTAAATGACCAGCAAAACTACAATAGTGGGCCAGTAGAGAGATAAGAATCAAGATTAAAAGAGATCAATGACTAAATGGTCTTTAAATGAAACTAAAACATTAAACAAACTATAAAAATTCATAATACATGTAAAAAAAGAGGCAAAATTTGCCTTTCAACACTTTTGTTGATTAATTTTTTAGCAAGCAGCTCTTGACATTGATATCCATAGGGGCTATTTTTTTTTTCTTTTTTTTGCAGTGTGCTAAAATGTAGTAGAGTGGAATAAATATGGACAATATTCTGAACCTCTGGATTTACAACACTGTGAATTCACTTGAAGTTTACTAGATATAACTAGGAAAAAAAAATCACTTATCTTTTAATTACTTGGCTAATAAATGTATGTGCATTTTTCTACATCACTCACACTATCCAGACTCATTTCACAGAAAAATAGACCAAGAACATTAAAAACAAAACTTTAAACATTTTAGCTTACTTTACTTCATCAAAATGCAATTTAAAATACATGCAAAACAAGGTGTACAAGCCTTATAACACACACACATGCATACATATATACATACAAGTGTTTTAAAATAAGCATAAATATTACTCAGGTCTAAACTGAAAATAGGCTACAAAAGACAACGAGAATGTTAATCACGTATCCCTTTTTTCTCCTGGGTTTTATAGTTTTTCAGTTCTGTCCTAGACCTGGATGGTTAAAAAAGAAATTTTTCTTAATTATTAATAAAGTATGCTTAATATACCGCAGAAATGTTATAATTTAAAACATAATTATTAAATGCATGGTAGAATAAAATAAATCAGCTTTCAATTACGCAAAGGAAATAATGCTATCAGATGACACCAAAGATAATCCTAGAATTTTATTTTCCAAAATACATATCATTAATTTGGGAAAAGCAAAATTACCCTTATATTTATGTTTGATTGAGGTCAGTGTTAATTAACCAAGTTTGTTTTTCCTGAACATTAAGTGATTTTTGAGGAGTCAGACAAAAGGGAAAGAAGGAGTTAAATCAGAAGCATACAGGTGGCTAACGGAAGCCAGCCAGAATAAAAATATTTCAGCTATCCTACAGAGGAAAACAGAGAGATGATCTGCACAGGGGAAGAAAAGATAAATAAGATATATTGTGATAGCGCTAAAATTTTAATATAGAATTATTTATAAAAATTTCGACCTTTTTTTTCCTGTTAAGTCATCATCCTTTCCAGTAACTAGTGTTACATGGTATCGAGAATTATCAGGGGGCTAAACAACTGAAAGCAAAATTTTGGGTTCTATGTTATCAAAAAAAAAAAAGGTATTAAAAACCTTCTTTATTACTGTTTTCTGTTAAGTCCAGCATCTCAGTGGGTATTTTACTTCATTTTTTGAGAAAAATCAGTTCGATCAAGAAAACATCAAAAAGGCAAGGACTCATTTCTCTTGACCATTTTTAAATGATTTAAACAAAACTTACACGATGGCAAGAACTACAGATTTAGCAAATACACAAAAACTAAATATTTACCCCAAAACAAGACCATAGCCACAAAACTCACTGTCTGCCTAACATATGGCTTCCAACTCCTGACTGGCATATGTTTAGCACTGGCACTGGTAGAAGCATGGTGATAAAATAGTACCCTAACAGTTCAACTTTTGTTATTTCATTCTTATAAGCCAGGAAATACACACCAACTTTGGTTTCAGGAGCTAAAAACATACACCACAGTGAGAAGCAAAATAATTATGTTGTGGTTAGTGGACACAGACATGAGGATTACACTATAAGAAGAAAAAAACAATCTGGTCAGCCTGTTATTCTCAGTTAATACACGGTCACACAGAAGAGTTCAAAGCAACTTATATAAATTACATAAATCTCTAATTTACGATTGCCAGAACCCCTGGCCGACACTAAACAGCCTGACCCCCGCCCTCAAATACTCCAAGGCTTTTAATGCTAACAATTTAACAGAAGAACGAGTACATTCATTTTAAAAAGCTATCTCTCTATTCGCGATGTTATCACTAAATTATATGCTCATTTTCTTTTACCTAAGGCATGACGTCCTTCCACCGTCGCGTCAAAAGTTCAAAGATCCAGGTTTGTTAAACAGGGCGAGGACTGCAGCCTGGAGCCAACCTCCCGACTGAACAGGTGGTTACCACAGCTGGGTAGGGGAATGGCCAGGTACTGACACCAAACAGGATCAAACACACAAGGGCGCGTTTCCGAGGTTTTTTAACCCCAGGAGGAGCGGGGTGTGTATGGGGGGGTTGGGGGAATCCCCAGAAAAGCGTTCAAGTTCGGCGGCTCCGGGGCGGCGGAAAACCAAGCCGCCGAGTCCTCTCCGGAGGGCGCTGCACTCGACTCCCCAGCCTCCGCGAGCCGCGCAGTTTGTCGCCCGCAGCGGGTCAGGGGCACCGAGCAAGGGCCGCCCACATCCCTGAGAAGCCGTCTCCAGCTAGTGCCTGAGCCGCGGCCGCGCCCCCGTAAGCGCCTCCCGGCGAAACTCCCGCCCCGCAGGTGCCCGGCCAGCCGACCGGTCCTGGGTCCCGCCCCACGCCCCTCTACCCGCAGCGCGCCACACGACGGGTGGGCCGGGCCCTCGACGAACCCGAGCCCCGCTCCGCGCCCCGGCCCCTCAGACTCAGCCTAACGGTTTCCGCGGCGCCTACTCCGGGGCGGGACCCGACTGGGACGGCTCGGTCTCCCCCGCCTTTCCCGAAGGGAGCACCCGCGCTCTCACCTCCGGGTCGCGCCGCTCGGAGGCAGAGGAGAGCGGCTCTCCGGGCGTCTCTTCTTTGGGCTGCAGATCGTTCTCGCTGTCCCTCAAGCGGCAGTCAGCTCTCGGGGCCGCGGCGGCCGCCGGCGCACTGACTATTGGGGTGGTTTCTCGGCAGTGACGACGCCGCCTCAGCCCCGCTCTTCGCTCCCTCTCCGCGTAGCTCCCGCTTTCTGTTTCACCCGAGGGACCACGAACGCCGCCGCCGCCATGCTTACTACGGAGCCGGGAGGAGGAGCCCAGAGTAAACGCGCCGATTGCGGCTGCGCAAGCCCAGCCGACGGCGCCCCGGGCCGCCTAGGACCCGGTGCCCCAGCCCGGAGCCCGGAGCGGGCTTCCCTGCGGGTCTTTCCCCCGGGCGTGACTCTCCCGCGGGCCCTTGGGCGCGTGGCGACTGAGCGCCCCGCCACTGCACCCGGACTTCAGGGTCTGCTGAGGCCCGAGTGCTCTTGGTTGATCGCAGCATCCGCCGCGGCCGGGCTGCGAGCTACACTAAGGAAATGTGGAGTTCATTGACGTTTCTAGGGTCACTCACACGATTCTCTGTCCAAATTGTAAAAGATTCCCTCTCAGTCGCACCCGGACAGCTTCTTTCCAAAGCACGACAAGTTAACGCCAGCAGGTACTTTTAAAGACACCCCCAAGGAATACAAAGCCAACTTAAGAGGGCTTGGAGGTTTTCAATCCCAAAATAGAATCTGGCGTTGTTGTCACAAGCGAAAATTAGAGATTTTCTTTAGTTGCAAACGTGGAGTTAGTTTCTTGTAAACCCATTTCCTTTATTTATACAACAGCATGAAGATTTCCAAATGAACACAACAGAGATTTCTTAAACCTCCAGCAAATTGGGGGCGCTGCAATAGTGTCTGAGGACTGGCCAGGTCTACTTGGGCAGTTTTCACGGAAGGGTTTGAGAAGGGGGTCGTCCTTGGGACGGCAAATCTAACCTCAAAAACTGCTGTTTCAAAAGCAATAATGGATGTGGCCTGCCTCCCTGTTCTGGCTTTACTTTGTTTTATTGTGTTGCCTTTTAAAATTGCGGTATTTTTACTTGAACCTTTTAACTGCAATCTTTTAAAAATGTGCTTATTCCCTACATTCTTCAAGAATACGGTGGTTAATGAAATCCTTTGTAGATGACTGACAATCAAATGCTACCTTGGCCATAAGCTTAAATCCCAGGGAATTGCTGAGGCATATAGGTTCCCTACTATGGTGCTCTTTATTCTCTTTTACATGTTCTCATCACCTTTTCTAGTATCTGTCATTGCTTCTCATCTCCTCATCTGCCTCTTTATCCACTCTGATCCTTCCCCTCATTCTTTCTACTTAGATGTTTATTTTTTACTCCTTTTTCCTTTCACCACTACTTTTCTTTATGACTCCAGGTGATGAATGACCGGATGTTTATATCCACAGCCAACTAACAAGAGATTCCTTTTCTTCCCATCAGTAAATAGGACAATGATTTTTTAAAATTTGGTGGTATCTTGAAATATTTTCATTGCTGTTCACTGTCAAAAGTTCTTGCCCTGAGGAAAGATGTTTACTTTCCTTGACTTCTAGATTTAGCCCTTTTCCAGACAAAATTGCTGGAAAACTGATCTCCGAATAACTGAAGCATACATAACTGCATATTTTTTTTAAGACTGGAGGATTTTTTCGAGTGTGGATGAGTTATGACTTCCTCATATTGTTGCCCCAGCTCTTATTTGATCTGAGACTAAACTAGTGGCTTCCAAACTTGACTCTTAGCTAGTAATTTCCAAAGCATCAGTTGGGAATTTTTAGAAAAGACAAAAATCTTGCAATCCACTCCTCAATATTTTAATTCCTTTGTGGTTGGGGAGGAGACTACAAAATCGTGTTTTAGAAATAATTTTTTAAAAGCATTATATTTAGGGCATACCTACATGTATAGGCACAAGGGAGAACAGGTATTTTGAAGGCAATCAAGGCTTCTCTGATTCCTTTTCAAGTTCCGTTTTTTCCTAGCTGTTAAATATAGGAATACTTTATAATTCAAATTAGGTTTAGAATTTGTTGGCCTAAATATCATCACCCGCATCAATAACTAGTTATCTACGAGACACTGATTTCTACATAGTGTCTTTAGATCGTTCCCCTAAATTACAAATCTGATGCCGACTGCCTAATTGATTAAGTTCACTTATGGCTCAAAGCTAGGAAGTTCAGTCAAACTGAATTCATGACCTTATTTTTGTTTTCCTTTCCCTTCGTCTATCCAATTATTTAAATCAAACATGTTATAGTCATCCCTGGTATCTCCCTCATGCTCATTGTCAAGTCCTGGCAATTTTATTTTCAAAATTCCTCAAGTTGGTTCTTTTCTTTCCAATTGCTACCAACCTAATCTGGCCTCACTGCATATAATCTGGATCCCTTCATTCATTCATCCTCCACTTTGCAGCCAAAATAATCTTTTTAAATGCAAATAAGTCTATCCCTTCTGACATAAAACCCTTAAACAACTTCTCATCACTCTAAGATAAAACTAGAATTCTTAAGCCCACAAGACCACATGAAGTCTTTCCTTCTGCAGTCTCATCTCATACCAGTCTCCCCTTGCTTCCTGCACTGAAGACTCCTTTTAATCTCTCAAATGTTCTGGCTCTCTGCACATGCCATTCTTCCTTTTAACCGTATTATATCTCTTACTCATCTGAGTAAGGAAAAACACTGCTGACTGCCTAGACATGTTCAAGACCCCTTACTTTGTCAGCTCTCCTATTACGTACTTTCTTTGTACGATTAACCACAGCTGGTAACATTTTGGTGTGTATGAATACTAGATTAATATCTGGCACTTCCTTAATGAGAAGAATCATACCAATTTTTGCTTACATGTGGAAAATAGTAGGTGCCCCATAAATAGTTGTAGATTACTGAATGTTGTGTTTTGGGGTCCCTTCCAGTATTCTAGAAGATTGTGAACCATGTAATTAGGAAATTACTCATCACTTTTGAGAGAGTAATCTTTTGTACAATTAGTTGGAAGAGATACAGGAATATGTTGGGAGGAAAATCTCCATGGAAATGTCATATTTCTGTTTGTCTTGTGAGCAGATCCCCTAATAGTTTTTGTTGTAGACTTATCCTTTCCAAGATATCTGTATAATAAGTATTCTAGGAAAATGAAGTGTCTCCCAACAGAACAGAGGGCACATTTGCTTATTACTCATTATGATAAGGTCTCTGGTGATAAGCACACAGGTTTGCTTGTAGCCCATTATAAAACGTTGGGGGTTTCCTAAGCTTGGTGTTCCTCAGCTATGACACAAACTCACTGCATGTGCAGCACCATTGGGGCTGCTCCATGCTGTCTTTGAGTGACACCTGGGTCTTTTGCCAGCAACCCTGTAAATGTCATAGGCTAACTTATAAGCTTGCAAGAAACATAAAATCTCAAATTCTTCACAGCTCTAGAGAAGATACAGTGGGTTGAAGAGAGGGGAGATTAAGAAGTCAAAAGGCAAATGGAGACTTGCCTTTCAAGAAATTTGGGGAAAAAAGTTTGGTGAGGAAGAGGAATGAGACAGAAGACTGAGGTTAAGTTTGTACTGACTGATTTCTCTGTGCAATGTCAGCAGTCCTAACTCTAAACAGAGTTAAAGAGAACAATACTGATCTTGCCCTTTTCTTTGGATAGGGAACTGGGCAAGTGTAGAAGAGAAGAAGTGAAAGCAGTTAACCTACGGTAAAGCAGTTATGTCAGCCAGAATCTTTTAGTTTGTCTCTGAGGAGAAGTGTTGCATAATGTGAAGGGAGGAGAGACAGGCTTTGGAATCAGATAAATCTGATCTTGAATATTAACTCTATTACTTACTGATGAATTGATGGTGGGCATATTATCCAACCTCCCAGCCTTTGTTCCTCACCTATAAACTAAGGATAAAATATGTGCCTTTACTAAATGACATAATGCATGAAGATGTCTGGTACATGCCTGATAATCAATAAATAAATGATAACTATATGATTAGGATGACTTGGCTAATTTTGACCTAGTAAGGTTAGGAAAGTTCATAACCTTCCTCAATATTTCCAAAAATGCTTGGGTAGAGACTGGACCAGGATCAACTCTAGCTCCAAATGATCGATCTTGTTGCAGTCTCTATCCTTCACTATGCTTTCCAAGCCATGCTGTACTCCGAACGATTAATTCCTTCACTAAAAGCAAAGGAAATAAGGCAAAAAATATAACACAACTTGAAATTGAGCATTGGTCAATTCCACTACAAGGAATTTTTCACTGGCTATAATTCTCCCCTGGCCCCCACCCTGTCACTGTGCTAGTATGCTGCCTGACTCTAAAAAGAAACTTCAGATTTTTTTTCAATTTCTAGGACCCTCTAAAATCACCTCTCTTTAAAGCCACTATAAAGGCCTTAAAATCAAGATAATTTCCACGTTTTTGTTAAATTATTATTATTCAGAACAATTTGGTATTTTTTCTGTCCTTATTTTAATCCAGAATAACCTTGAAAGCATTAGCTTTCTTTTCACTAAAATGGTTTGCTAAACTAAAGAGAAACTTTCCTAGCGAAGGGGCTTTGTGTTTTGTTTTTTAGGAAAGATGCAGGCAGGAATTAAGGCAAGAAGGCTGGCAAACAGGAAGAGAGAGGAATAGGGAGCACTTTTATCTTATTTTTATTTAGTTGTTCACATTGGTTGTTTTCCCCCAGGCACACATTTGAACCCAGTGGTATATGACTTGCTCCATTGGCGGTGATTGACCTAACCATTGCTCCACAGTGTTTAAACTGTGACATGATTAAAAAGCACCCAGGATGCTTGTATAAGTTCTAGTGGTTCTACTATAGGCCTCCCACCTTAATATTTGGATATAGGAGTCTGTATTTTAGAAGTACTGATGGTGGTAATTTATGGCCCAAACTTTGAGCATTTTGGATTAGTGCAAACAGCAGTCAACTTTTACAAATAAATTATTTTGCTCTGTGTGACATGGACTGAAACTAGGACTGGCTCAATTATTCATTGATTCAAGTCTTTAATATTGTTTCTTTTTTGTAATAGAGAAACGAATTAGGAAAGGCCAAGGAATTCCTTAATCACAAAATGGTAATTCTAATAGTCCAAATTTGTCAATGTTAATGATATGGTTTCAAAGCAATGCCATTGGAGACAGTTTTACTTCCAAAGAGGGGAAGTCTTATCTGGTTACTGGCCAGGATGTATTGAATAGGTTACTGACCTGAAGGGGCTACACAGTAATAGATAGATTATAAGGACTTTCTCTAGGTTGAAAAAATAAGGTTTTCCTATCTGTCTTTTAGACTGTCAACAGCTCTTTGATGTTTTGTATAGCTTTAGGAGGTTCTGATAGTAGCCCTAGGGTTGCACACACTACAGTCATTATCTAGCATAACCAGATGACATATGAATCAATTTTAAAAACAGAAGAAGGAGATAGACATCTCCTAAATGACCTGTCCTTTCTTTTTGTTTCAAAAGAGCAATTTCAAAAGCAGAGCAATACTTTATCAAGAGAACAGTGATATATTAATCTGGAAAAATTAAAATAAAATTTCAATGATTTAGGAAATGAAAATTCAGGTAATCTTCATTCACCAAACTTGAGAAGGGTCTTCCACAAATTTCAAAAGTATTTAAACCAAATTGCATTTTTTTGATTATCAGACAAATCTATTCATGGTAAGTAGAAAGAATATCTTTATACAATGAGTTATCTTTGATTTTTACATTGTGAGCACTAATGCACAGAAACACTAAACGAGGAAGGGAGGCTAGAAAGAGTGCTCATTCACGCATGCGCAAATTAGCAACTTGTCTTTGCTCTCCCAGGAAAGTGATCCTGTTTCCCACTCTGTTAAATCTAAGAATGAGGTCCTCCAGCAATTATACTGAGGTTGTTAGCCTTTAATTGAAGGAAGCGTATGTGAATCTCACAATGATCATGCACTTTCCAATCTGTCCTCTTCTCTGTTGTTTCTGAATAAACAACATTTTGGTGTTGGAATAACACTTCCTGTTTGTTAGGTGAATAACCTAAATTAGACAAATGAAACAGGCATCTTTTAAGTAAAGGCAATGATGTATAGTAATGGGAAAACAAGGGAAGTTGTTTACAAACTGGATACTTTTATGAAGTAAATAAAAATATTAATTTTATTTATTTCAAATTTCCATCTATAAAGTTTTTTTAAATCAAGTTACATCTAAACTTCAATCCTAATTTCTCTTTACAGTGCACATATGAGATCTAAACCAGGTACTATTATGGAGAAAAGACAATAACTAAAATGACTAATAATAATCACCATTACTAAAAGAAAGTAAAATGAAGAGACTCATTTAAAAAATAATGAAATATGACTTCACTAAATAAACACTCAGCTTCAAATTAGTGAAGCTAATGAATTAAAACACTGGAAATTTAAATGTAACCCATTTACCGAAGCTGCTTCAACTAAGAATAAAAATAGAGTCAAAATAGACTCTCAGTATTCTCACTCTTTCCCCTTCTGCACTTAAGTTTCCTCCACATGATTCTAGAATACTCAGGGATTTACACAGATATACTCCAAGAATTAGTTCTCAGAGCAAATCCCTAACATTTACCATCCTCCCCTTTCTTCCTTTGACTTATTGAGGTGTTTTTGCCTATTGCTTCCAAAGCCACGAAAGCCAAGTTCACTCCCCAACAGTTGTAGTCTGAGATATTAAGACTACCAACCTCTGATATGAAGGGCTCCCATGCCTGTACCAATATAAGTTTTCCGGGGCACTTCAACTCTAAAACTTCCATGTACATCATAGCAAAACATATAATTATGTAATTTGTTTTTAGTTCCAGATCTAAGGCATGAATTCATGGACTAGACATGTTCCACTAAACTTTTTCCTCTAACAGTGGGCAATTGACCTTGAAGCAAACTTTTCATATCTCTTCACTTAGGGTGAGGGTTTTTTTCTTCCTCTATAAATAAACCTGCTCTTCCAGCTCTATAGATGAGCCCAAACATGTTGAAATCCTAGGGGAAAAAAATAGTTTAAGTTCAAGCTGTGACCTCCGGCTATAAAAAACAATTAGGTACTTCAGATAAGGAACTTGGATGTTAATGAAATGATTTATTAACTTTCTTAATTACAGTGTCTGTTGACAGTGGCTATTACATGAGGCATCTTACTCAATATATAATAAAAGCAAAATCCATTCTAGAAAGAATCTAAATTGATTAAACAAAAACGTTTCAGAGTGGGGTCCATTGCAAAAATAGTAGTAAACCAGGACATATTTATGAAACACCTTATATATTGAAGGCTCTGTACAAAGAGCAAACACCTCGATCTTAATAGATTTACTTTTTGTGTTGATTATTTATCTTTTGCTCTCAGTTCTTAGCTTACCCTTTTATATTCTGCTCTGGGATGCTGGAATTGGGTATGGAAACTTTTCCCTAACTCCCTTGCCAGCTACCTTCTTGTTAGATCTGCCATAGAGGCTCTAGATAGATTTTAAATACATGATTAAAGAGACAAAATATGTTCATACAAAAAGAATTTCAGAGATATAATATTTCAAATGCACAGCTAAGATACAATTTGATACAGGGGTTCAAAACGTCTCACAATCGTTTGCTATGGGATGATCAAAGATAGGCCCTCAACTTTTTTAAATTTAATTTTTGTTTTATCCTCAACATTGTGATTAAAGTACTGTCATCCCATTCGCTAGATGCGAAACATTGATTCTCAGAGATTTAAATATGTTAATATTCATAGGGGTAAGAAAGTAGCCAGTCAGAATTCATTCCTAGGTCTGTGTGAGTAACAGTCTTTCAATTATTCCATGTTAGTTTAAAAGGGGTGAAATTTGAGGTAAATCCCGAAGAACAGACTTCAAATAGAATGGTCAGAGTAGAGCACTTTAATGAAAAAGGTAATTAACTAAGGTTAACTATCACTTGGCATTGGGAAAATGCCAAGTGTGCCTGGGGGAAAGAAATATGTGAGAGCATACAGGGAAGAAAAAGTAGGTTGGGGCAGTTAACCGAAGGACCTTGATTAGCATATGAGGAATTTAAGAACCACATATGTTTAATCAGGGGCAGAGAAATGAAATGGCACAAGTGAAAAGTTGCTTTGTATCATTGCTTAATGAACTTCACGGATATTTATCAAGTCACTGTTATTATCAAAGACTTTTAAAATAACCAACAAACAAAACTAGAGAATTCCTGCCATCAAATCAAGTGATGAGAAAGGATTTTTAACTTTGCACAAATTTCAAGAAGCAAAAAAAGACATCCAAAAAAAAAAAAAACTATAAAGAAATTGATTTTTATCACGGAGAAGACTATTTATTCACTGCTTTTTGACAAATCAAAGTCCTAAAATAATCTAGGTGGTTATGAGAAATGAATTTAGTACTTTTCATAGAAAGGTATTATTATTCGACTAATACATCTTCATAGGATAAAATGAAGAAATATTAAAATGACAAGCCCACAGAACTAAATTGAGAGATACTAATAATGTGGGCCACCAATCAGTTTGTCAGTGGACTATTACGTTCTGTTACAAACCTCTCCTTGAAGCAATTGGATTCAGACACATTATGGGTTAGATAGACTTTTGTGGGGTAGTCTGGAAATTCAACTGTCATTTTTAACTTTGTTTCCATGGCAAACTGCTTTTGCAAGTTCTAAACAACAGACTTTCAAATTAACTTTTGGAATATAACCCATTTGCAACTTGGGGACTGCCTGTGCTTTGAAAGTAGATTGTCCATTATAACCAGGGCTTAGCTCTACTGAATCTAAGAGTATTTCAAATTAGTTAGTACCTTTCTTTTTAATTTAGTACTTATTTGGGAAAAGGAGATTAAAAAATGTAACCCACATAGTATGAAGAAAAATCAAATTCAATAACTTTTTTTCCCATTGAATACCTGATTATAATGAAGCAAACTTTTTTTCTATAAGAAGAAAGATTAAAATGGGTGAATTAAAAAATACCTGAGTATTTATGTAGTGGGAGATGGCATTTATCTATATTTTTGCATCATTTGTTTCTACAATGCAAAGGTAACATAAAAGATTGAGTTGATTATCCTTAAAATGACTTCTTAAACTATTCCTAATAACAACATGTAGATATTGTAGGTGAAATTTTTCTATAATGATTTATAAAGATTACTGCAGGAATTTTCCATTGAACGGTACACTAAAAGGCTCAGGCTAAGACCTAGAAATGATGTCTGGTTTTAAAATGTATTTCTTCTCAAGAAGATGAAACACTTGTCATTCAGGAAAGGGATATAAAATATTTGAGTGGATTCTTAGTTAATTTTACTCTTTGAAGTACTTTCTTTTTTTCTTTTTTAATGATTGAAATAGACACAGCATCATAAAAAATATTTCTCTCTTCCATCAACTTTTAAGACTTTAGTTAAACTCACTAAATGTATAGCTGATAGGTTTGAGAGATACTCTATATAGTGTATAAAGTCTTTGTTTTCCATCAGCTAGGTAAACTAATGAGTTCTAGTATTTTTAATAAAGGCTAACTTGTTATTTTACTGTAGACATTTTGTTTCTTTGATTATTTTATAAACTAGATTTCTACCTGCTCCATTTATCACTTCATTATCATAGATAATATGAATAATATAATTTATAGCAAGATCTTCAAAACATTTCTTCTGTTAGATACCCTAATTATCTTTTGAAGCCTTAGCCTATCAGGTTGAAAATTATTATCTTTATTTAGAGTTTATCTGATCCTTTATTTTCATATGTTGTTTTTAAAACATTTTAAAGACTATTGAAAGTCATCAGCCTGGGAGTCAAAAGCCCTGAATCTAGTTTACTAACTCACATTCCTCCTGAGAGTCTTAAGAGTAGTTTGTTTATTGCTTTGTTTATTTAGTTCTATAAGTGTTTTGATTTCTATTATGAGTTTCTCTATAATACAGGGTTACTTAGGAGTACATTTTTTTCTTTCCAAACATTTTAATTTAATTTATTATTCTTGAATTTGAATCTTTTTTTTATCCTGGGCACAGAACATGTTTTATATAACAGCTGTTCTTTGAAGTCGTCAAACACTCTGATGACATAATATGTGGTCCTTTTTTAAAAAATGTGCACTTTGAAAAGAACATATTTTCTCTATTTGGTGTAAAATTCTATTCAGATATATTGGTTTAAAATCTCTTCCTGGGATCATAAGTTTGTTTATTTCTTCTAGAAACTCACTAAGATATTGCCTTCTATATTTGGGGGGTATGCTTTTAAGTACATATATGTTGAAGATTAGTGTCATTTTCCTGGTAGATCACTTAGTATTTTTCAGTATCTTTCTATTTTATTACTACTTTTAGCTTTAAACTCTACATTTTATTTTTGCTACTCCATTTTTCTATTTGTTTAATTTATCACATATCATTTTTTCTACCTCTTTATTTTCAGTCTTTCTGTGTAATTATGCTTCAGATGTGTCACAACCAGCATGGAGTTAGACTATATTTTGTCCATTATCATCTCTATGGTTTCATAGGTGAGGATACTATATTTATATTTTTGGTAATTCTTTGCATATTTAGACATATTTCTACTCTTAATTGTATTTTTTCTTTGCTTTTTTGGTGGATTAAATACAGTGTCCCAATGTCCCATAATTTTCTCTGCTGACTTAGAAATTATAGATTTTTTTGTTCCTTTAAGAGGGTTATACATTTATTTCTAGTTTTATTTCTATCCTTTTGTTGAGCATAATACTGATTCTGACATACTTCACTTTATATATACAGCTCCTGGTTTTCCTCAATGACCCATTTTGTTACTGCTTTATTTCATCTAGAGTTTTAATGTATTTCTTAGTTGAACATAAAATATATATTTAAGCATTAACTTATACCCAGTTGTTTATATTTACTGACATATTTTTTAGCTGTATCTGTGCTGCTTGTTAATAATCAAGTCTTACACTTTCCTTTTAGGTTCACTATTTCTTGGGAGGTACTTTAGGAAAATATAATACATGTAAAGTATACAGCTATACTGATCAGGTTCTTCAGAGAAATAGAATCAATAGCAGATTGTGTGTGTGTATGTGCATGTGTGTGTGTGTATAATAGGAACTGGCTCATGTCACTGTGGAAGCCAAGGAGTCCCATGATCTGAATCTGTAAGCTCCAAAACCAGGAAAACCTGTGGTGTCAGACATTCTGATTCTGAAGGTCTGAAAACAAGCCTAGTCGATGGTATAAGTCCCAGTCGAAATGATAAGGCTCCAGAACAAGGAGACTGTCTGAGGGCATGAGAAGATAAATAGAATAGAGAAAGCAAATGCATGCTTTCTCCGCATTTTTGTTCTATTTAGACCCTCAATGATTGAATAATACCTACCCACATTGGTGAGAGTAATCTTTACTAAGTCTACTGATTCAAATATTAATCTCTTCCAGAAACGTCCTCACAGACATACACAGAAGAAATGTTTTACCAGCTATCTGGACATCCCTTAGCTCAGTCCATTTCTTACATAAAATTAATCATCACAGCAGCCTTCCCTCAAAGCATTTATAATCTAGATTGAGATGGTGAATATATTTAGATAGCAAGATAACCAATATGATTTGTCTTATCTGCATGTCTTATATACATGTACAATAGATGCCATAGGATTTCAAAAATAGGAGATAACTATTGTAGGTCAGTGTGACCTTCAAAATTCCTGGACAGGGTGTTATCCATTTGGTCTTTGAAGGTAAGCAGGGAGTCTTAGAGGTGCATAATTGGGGAAAAATGCTTTCCTTGTTTCAAAAGAGTTCATTGAACAAGGAATTCTTATGCTGCTCTTAAAATTTTATTTTCCTACCTCATCATCTAAGTAGTGTCTCCATGAGCAGTAAAATTTACATTATGTGAAATATTATATATAAGGTTACTATAATTATCTTCTCAAGAGTGAAAGCTATGTAGATCTATGTAGTTCAAATAAGGTTCAAGTAGTATGAAAAATAAGTCCTTAAATTAGTTTGATCTATAATCTGCTGTGAAATATTACACATTGCTGTAAGACAAATAAGAGAAAGCTGAAATTTTCAGTTTTTAAAAATTTTCTAATTATTTGTTAAAACCTTTCTTTTGTGTATTTGTATTATTTACTGATGATGTTAGAAAGTAGATGAGTCCAACCTGGGGAACAAAAAACCAAATTCTTAGTGTTTTAAATGTCTTCTAATTAAATATCTTCTTCTGCTGCCTACACAGGCTGTTGACACATCATGTTCTTCACAGTTAATTGCTAAACAAATATATATATGAATAAAGAACAAGCAGGATTAGGAGAGAAAAGTTGGCAATATCTGGCTAACCCACTCTAGTAATCATTTTGGCTGCTAAAATTGAAAACAAATCATCTTGTTTAAGAGTTTATGACAAATTTTTTAAAACCAAGTTGCATGATTTAAATTCTATTGCTATTTAAGTACTGTTGCTAATACTATTGCTAATGCCATTTCTCATTTCTTTAAAAATTCATTGCATTCTGAAGTTATGCTTTTAGGTTTAAAATTTTAGTATTTCACTGCGACTCATAGTATTCTTTAAAAATAAAGAAATGATAAAGGTTATGAGATTATATTACAACTCACAAAATATATTAACAATTCACAAAACAATTATTTTCCTTGCATTTTCTGTATGTGTGTGTGTTTTTTGTTTTGTTTTGTTCTTTTGGTGAGGTGAGCATATGTCTCTTATGTAATAAGAAACAAAGCACATTAAACTTTGTTGAAAAATGTGGTAGGTCTTAAAGGCTTTGAAATGATCAGGATTTTAACCTATCACTGTATAATCTTATGGTGTGGAATGATTGTGGATCAATTATTTTCTTCCTGTTTTCCACTATCACTGTATTTTAACTCATATCATTCAACAACTTAGGTTTGAGTAAGAGACTCTCTCGCCTGCTGGAAACAGATTCTAGCAGGTAGTTACTATATTTAAAACTCTTTGAAGAAGAAAGGTGTTATTTAAGTATTATGGAATTGTTATGAACATCCTGCCTTTTAAAAGCTCAAAGGGAAAGACACAAGGACTGTCATTTTTAGTGTTTCCAATTACTTTGGGAAGGATAAATTTATTTTCAAACCATCTAATCTTTCCTATGTGTCCCTACATTGCAGTTTAGTCAAATCTATATGTGAGGAGACACTTAAAGTCAACCTCTAATTTTTCTTTTAGTTCTAATAAACAGGTTTATTTCAGGATTTCCCTGTATGTTTGTTTGTACACACAATCTTAAAGGAAACAGTTTGCTCCTGCTAATGAGGTTTAACAATATTCTCATAAACAGTGCTAGTTGAATGGACAATACATGACATGCGGCTGCTTAGTTTGGGGGTCCTATAAAGCACAGTGCCAAGTTCCTTAACTGTGATTTTTTGGTCTGGGTATAATAATCATTTCTGGAAGAATCATCAAATACACCTTTAGATATTCATTACTCTTTGGACTCTTTTTCAGGGAATTGGCAATAGTCTTAAAACAATAGCCAGTTAAATTAACTGAGTTATCCGATATTTCATGTTATATGAAATCAATGTTTAAGAATTGTATACTTGGTGCTTACCCAGCAATTGCCCATGGCTTTCAACCTCCTGAGTTTTAATTCCAAAGTCTTTCAGTTAAACTGGTCAAAGAGCTCATTATTTGAAATAATTGCTATTTTAAGGGATACTAATTAAATTTTGAAATGATATTAAGAAGTCTCTAATAACCACTTTGAATATTTGTCATAGTAAGTGATTCAAAAAAAGAGTATGTCTAAACAGATTAGAAACTTCACTGAGACCATTATAAATGTAGACTGGATAATTAGAGGATATATTTTTTGACTGGGTGGGATATATTTTGAATTCAAAACCAGTTATTTTTGGTAGAAGAGTGAGTTTGAATATTTCAGATGAAATGGCACCATGTTAAATTACCTGTTCTAAAATGAAGACCTACATTCTCTTCATAAGATTCCCCCTTAGAAGTACAAAATTAGGATTTGACTATGCACTAAATTGAAAGTATGAAATTCTATCTCTTTAATTACCTGAGGAATCAAGGGTTTGCAAAATTGCTCAGAGGGTTCTTTAGCTTTTATATCTGTAAATGTATGGATTCCATAAAGACCAAACTTTTTGCCCTGTTACGAGGGTAAAGGATTTCAGTTAAAGATAAATTTCATTCTGAATGTATATATTTAAAAACTTTTAACCCATTATATGCTAGCATTCTTGCAGTTGTAAGAGCAGTATCAAATTAAGTGTGCACAGCATCTTTCAAAAAGGATCATCTAGGACTTGATGCCATCATTTGAATTATCTAAAAAGTCATTTTCACTCCGTTACTGTCACCTGGGCTCTACTGACACCTGAGATTGAGACAGTTATCTTGAATCATCAAACTGAGCTTATTTATCATGGAACCTAAATGTAGGAGACATATAAAGGAATAATATAAATGTCCACTTCATTAGTGTGGGAAGGCTAGCCTTAAAAGCACTTGAAAGTTAAGAGAAACCTAACACTGAGAGACATTTCCCTAATCTTTCCCTCATGCTTTGGTCCCCTCTTATCTCTCTCTTCAGGAATAACACTTCCACCCTCCCCCACCCCAACTGCTGGGCATATTGGTTGCTGACAACTCACGCTGTGTTTCTCACTGGAAATTTCCCTCTCCCGTAGAAAACAAGGAGCTACCTTCTCTGAATGTCAACTTCTGGTCACTGACTAGATGGTATGGGGGCTAAAGGGGCTTGCCCTTTTGCCTCAATTTGGGACAATTCTGAGGGGTCATTGCAGTCTCACAACTCCTTATAAGGTTGACTGAAGCCTTAACTGCAACAACTTTTCAGGTCTGCTCCTCTGTTAGAAAATGCTTCTTCATTCCCTTATAGGTGAATATCCTGAGAGCACACTCTGAGTGAAATTATTTGCAATCAACATTCCATCTACTACAGTCAATACCTCAATTATCTGTGTATTCAGACAAGCCGATTTAATGGCATTTTTTGGCCTATTGTGTTTTCAGAACATGTGACTACATAGACTGGTCAAAATATTTCTACCACTATCCCACCTAAGCAGGTGTTCAATATTATGACTGGCAACTTCTTTGAATTAGTCCTGAAAGCATATAGTATCTATGAAAGTTTATACTTTCATTTAATATATGAGTTTCCTAGAAGAAAACAAGATCTCAAATAGAGGACAGTTTGCCATATAGGTAACAACTAAGGTAATGAACTATGGGAAAAGGAGAGAGAAGAAAATGACTGGTGGGACTTGATTAGGAGAAGCAGATCAGTGTGGGTTTCTCTAAGCCAGCTGGTCTTGTGTTATACTTGTGTGTGGTTGAAGGGGCAAGAGGGAAGATCACAGGAGGGCAGTGAGCACCTAGAGTCAGAAATACTGGAAAAAAAAACAGAAGGGTGCTACTTGATCATTTTTGCGTTAATGTCATTCTAAAATTAAGCTACTCTGGACAACTTTCCTTTTTTGAACTCCTTTTCCTACTCATTTTGGTAGAAAATCTTATTTTGTCTTATGTCATTTGAATATTTAATAAGAAAATGTCTTTTTCTTCTTTTGAATGCCTTATAGTACTAGCAGAATTATGAACGTAATAGGAACTCAGTAAGCGCTTGTTGAAAGAATGAATAACTAAATATACACGAGAGGGAAAGATCATTCAGTTAGAAAAGGAAAAAACAGTGTTTCAAAGGTCCTAAATCGGTGGTTTCAGAAACCTTTAAAATGAGGGATTTCACATATTGTTTTTGGGATAAGAAGTAATGCATAGATACACTTTTATGTTGATTGAATCCAAATGATATTTTTGAAATTGTTCTTTTTTTGAAATTGTTTTTAATCCCCAGATGCTAATGATCTAAACATCCTGTCATAAGAGATAATAGACTTCATGTAATTTCAGTACGTGTCACAGCTCACTGAGAGCAGAGAGACCTACTGGAAGGTTATGTGCATTATGTAAACTCTGAGCTGTAAATGGGTTCTTTTTGTTCCGGGAGTTCCAGACGCCCCCTCCTCGCTTCGAACACAAGGTTCTGCCTTGTGACAGAGAACAAAGATGTGGACTGCAGAGCATTTCTGTGTCTAGAGGCCTAAATAGCTGTAAAATGATTCCATGTCCAGACAAAATGACTGGCTCCTGTTTCTTTCTGGACAAAGTCTTGATACATTCCTTTCTCCCTCTTAATCCTACTAACCAAATATTCAGGTAAAACATTTCTAGGAATACTTTGAAATGAGAAGAATCGTTTCCTTTTACCACATTCCACTTCTCCAGGAAAGATTTTTTTTTTCTTTAATTCATACTTATTAAGACACTCCACAGTTACTTTTTCTTCCAAATCAAATGTCTAACTAAAAGTATTAAATTCATTCAGGGTGTATTACAAAGTAAAACCTGTAGGCTAAAACCTTTAGCACATGATTACTTAAAACATACAAGAGTGAGCGAATTTAATAGTGAACCAAATAATGATCTTTTTCTAAGATATTAGGGCATTTATGTTTACATTTCATCTAGATATAAGACCAAGATGGTCTGTAATGACATTATTCATTTGAAATGGGATGTATATATATACATATATATATACACATACACACACACACACACACACACACACGCACACACACATATATATTTAAAGGCATACTTAAAATCACATTCAATAAGTGGAATCTACATTGAAAATGTATTAATCATGTGTTATAATTACCTAGAAATATCAGTCCACTTTAAATGCATTTACTATACCCTGTAATTGAGATAGGTAAGTTACAGGAAAAAACTGTCATGACAGTGGCAATATCAAAAGCAACTTCCAGTGGGAAGGTTTTCTTCGAGAAAGAGTGTGCTTTCTTCGGCCCATGAACAAATATATAATTGAATTCCCAAAGTTTTACTCCATTGACCATGACTGAAATAATTTTGTACAAAAAATTCTCTATAATGCTCTCATTAAATATTTATTTAAAAATAGATTTATGATGAACTCACAATGTAATTTAAGTTACCAAGTGGGTTAATGTTTTATTTGGAATTAGGAAACATGAGTTGATTACCTTTTAGAAGACATTTTAAAGATAATTTTTTTTTTAAAGACTTACATGAAACTTTTCTCTGGAGGGTAATTAGGAACTGGGAATGCGTCAGCAAAATAAACAAGTAAACAAGTAGAAAAAGACAAAACAAAATAAAAATATCAGTATCCCTGGGCAATAGTTTTGTCTTAAGATGTGGGGTACCGGGGGAGTGGAGGCCATGCATTCAAATAATTGAAATATTTGTTGAATTCTTTTGTCTAAACTGTAATGGAATGTCTCCATTAGACCACAAATATTAAAATGCAGGTAGTAGATGAGGATGAATAACTGGAATTGTGTTCCTATTATATTGTCTATAAAAAGCTCCTGTTTCTCAAACCAACTCAAAGTCAACAAAAGATCTATAACTTTGTTATTCCTGACATATTTCTTGAGGTAAGCAATAATATGACAATAATAAGTGAATGTCTAATTATATTTGAATCCTTTTGCTTTTAGAACAAGAAGAAAATAATGAAATGAGAAAGCCCGATCTGCAGTTTGAGAAGGGAAGATTGCTAAGTTTTGGGTTTGCCTGTTGATAACTTCTTCACATATTCAGTTTTTTAAATTGAGAAACAATTAATAAGTAGCATTGTATTAGTCTTAGGTGTACAACATAATTTACAAAATGAGTTTTGTTGATTAACTTTTATCATCACTCAGTTACAATTTCTTCCTGTAATGCTAATTTTTAGGCTCTACTCTTGTAGAAACTTTCAAATGTATAATGTCTGTCACCTGGTTAACTATAATCATCATGCTGTTCATTACATAACCAGACCTTTATCATCGGAAGTCTGTACCTTTTGACCATGTTTATCTATTATGCCCACTCTGACCTCTTGCAACCACCAATCTGTCCTCTGTATCTTTGAGTTCCCTTTTTTTTTAGATTCCGTATATAAACGAGATCATCTGTTATTAGCACTTCTCTGTCTGGCTTATTTCATTTGGCATGAGGCCCTTAAGATCCAACCATGTTGTCACAAATGGCAACATTTCCTTCTTTGAATGGCTGAAGAAGATTCCATTGCATATGTATGCCACAACTTTTCATTATCTAATCCTTTGTTCGCTTCCATGTCTTGATCATTGCAAACAATACTGCTAGGAATAAAGGGGTGGTGATATCTTTTTGAGTATTTTATTTCCTTCAGATAAATACTCAGATGTAGCATTGCTGGATTATATAATATTAATATTTTTTAATTTTTTGAGAAACTTTGGTAATCTTTTCCACAGTCTTTGCTTCCGTTTATATTCCTATTAACAATGTATGAAGTGGAGAATTTTCTCCAAATTCTCTCCAACTCTTTTTAATTTTTGTCTTTTTGATAATAGCCATTCTCACAGGTTCAATATGATATCTCTTTTTAATTTTGAGTTGCATTTCCCTGGTTATTAGCTGAGTATCTTTTAACGTTTTCTTTGGGAAGATGTCTGATACTCTGCATTTTAAAACGAGATTTTTTGTTGTTGAGTTGTATGAGTTCCTTATATCGCTTAGCACTTTATCAGATATATGATTTGCAAATATTGTCTCCCATTCTGTAGGTTGCTTTTTTATTTTGCTCATGGCTTGGTCTAAGTTTTTGACAGAATGCCAACAAACTGATAGTTGTTTTATTTTTTTATGGAACAGAGACTTTAAAAAAATGGAGAGATGACCTTTGCATTCTTATATATGATCATACCTGTGAGGCAATAGAAGTAAACAGGTAGGCAGGTATTACAGTCTATTAACTAATGCAGGCTTTACGTGGTTCTGAGAAACAGAAGACTTCAGACACGCATGCCATTTAATTTTAAACTTTTAATCAAATGAGCAATTAAAAGAACTTTATCCTAGAATTAAATTCATTATTTGCCACAACTGCTCAATTTTTTTTGCTTAGGTGATCCCACAATTTAATTTTAGTATGTTCTTTTAATGATAAGTAAAAGAAGTTACTTCCTTTCACTATGATCTATAAAATGTCTTCCACTAAAATTAGTCATTACCTGGGAATAGTTTTCTTTTCTGTGTAGCTCCCTGTCTTTCCTGTCTTTAATCTAATTGGCCTAACCAGCTGTTGTGAACTGCTCTGTTTTGGGGATGAGCAGAATTATTTCATCATCGAGGTCTGAACTGAAAACAACTTTTCCATTAGGCAGAAACCAGTGTACCACAGGAACTTTTGTGTCAGATTATTAAACACAACTGTGATTACTCAGGGACATTTGTGCTTAAACTCTTTCATGTCCAGTGTCATTCACAAGGTTATTATGTCATGAAACTTTCTTTTTGAAGTAATAGCTTGAATAACTATATATCCAAATTTGTGTCATTGATTACTGGTCACACCTAACACCTCCCACATTATTTGTTATAGTTCTTTGCAGATAATAGCGCAATTTACACTTTAGTCATTTATTGGATATGTGTACAGTCTATATGCTGTATCCTGTATAAGAAACTGGGAACCCAAAGATGGAAAGGCATGTCTTGAGTTCTTGCTCAATTCCCATTTTTCTTGCTACATTACTAGCCTGACTTCTTAATAGGCTTTATAAAATGAAGAAAAAGGCCTGTGACGCCTATAATTTGGGTTGAGGAGGGACGTCTCTCTCTCCAGGTAAAGGTAAAAGGAAACTTCAGAAAACATATCCCTGCATTTATAAACTCACATGCTACTGATGGAATTGGAGAACCGTTCATTTTAAGAGGGTGATTCTAAGGTATTTCAAGACAATCAATAGAGGATTCAGTTGTATTTCCTGTATTCTGTTTGCTCATAAAGAAGATCACATATATACACGTAAAGCTCCAAGCCATTATCTTCTCTCAAAGCTGCTGCTTCTCTCATAAGCCTACTTAGATACTGACACCAGCATAATAGTACACAAGGCACCACCCCTGGTATTAATACCAGAGTCATAATGATTAGCACCCAAGCATATTCGGAGTATTTGTTCCTTTCTATCCTCACTGACGTTGTAGAAATTCATGTCTCGTAATCTCTGTCCTGGACATGAAGAATTTTAGAACTAGCTCCATTGACTTCCAATGCTTCTCTTTTCAATCCAATAATTCTCCACACAATTTGTCTTTTATTTCTTATTTTGTAAGAGAAAGTGTACTGCAGTAACATTGGTTTATAAAGTTGATAATTTCAGGTGTGTAGCGATAATTTGACATTTATGTATAGTAATCATCACCACCAAAAGTCTAGTTTTCATTCATCACCATACACTTGATCCCTTTACCCATTTCTTCCAGTCCTTCAATCACCTTCTTTTCTAGTAACCACCAAACTTTTCTTTGTTTCTGTTCTTTGTTATTGATTTATTTTTCTTGTTTCTTTGTCTTCCACACAGGAGTGAAATCATAAAGGTATTTGTCTTCTCCATCTGGCCTATTTTACCTAGCATAATATCCTCAAGGTCTGTCTATGCTGCTGCAAATGCCATTTTTCTATCCCTTTGAAAAACATTTGCATACTATTCCATTATGCGAAATATATATGTATATATGGACATATATACATTTATTCAAGATTTGTCTTTTCAAACATGAATTTGATCTTGTCTTTTCTCTCTTTTATAAATTGATTACTTAACTGATGATACAGACCTTCATTCTATCATCATTTCCTACCTGTAGTTCACATATTTAGGTCACTCAGGTCTCTTTGTACTTCTCTGTCCTTCCATGTATGACTCAGAGTAGAATGCCTTTCACCTTATTTGTCTTGTTTTTCTTTAAGATGCAGTCTCAATATACCACGTTTTCTAATTATTTGGCTCTTGTCTCCATGCAGAGCATGTTGCCTTTTCTTTATCTTTACACAGAACTTTGTACATATTTCTAATTAAGCTACTCTTTTTATCTAGTGATTATGTTGTTTTTCTTCTCTTTTATATACTAATCTATTGGAGAGTCAATACTATCTTATTAATTGTTTATCTCCAGGCTTAACACATTGACTGATCCAGAGTTACCATTCAATATATATTTGATGAATGAAGAAATCAGAGTTGATATGTTTCTACAATTTTTTATTAAATGTATGGAATATGGCACCAGCAGTAATGTGTTGATTACACATGATACTAAGAGCAATAACAACCAGAATTTTTATTCCACAGAGGAAAATCACAGAAATAACAGATATATGTGTGTGTATGTGTGTGTACATATATATGTATAACTTGCTTGAATTCCGGAGAAGTGATAGCATAATTTCTCCAAAATACTGGATGAGAAAATTGTCTATGGCTCAAGAGAACAATATTTTTTTTGACATTAGCCATGAAAACTTTCAAAACAAAAATATAAATTCTCCTTGCCTCTGGGTTGTTTTCCCTGGTCTCTCTCCTAAGAAATATCACATTTTTCTTGATGCACACATAATATTTTTAGAGCACTCTTCTGTTATGAAGCATTCTGCAACCCCTAGTTAACCTATTTAGATCTCAGTGTTCTTATCTGTATAATGAGGCTAATGGTACTAAGCTGTTCTCCCAGGGATGTTTGATTAAATATGTTTCTTGACATTGCACAGACCCTGGATATATCAGCAAGGATTTTGAAAAAAGTTCTATATGCACAGAAAATTGTTTCATTTGGCATTGTTTTAAAAGCAAGCACATTTCCAAGAGAGAACATTTGCACCATCAGCAAACGTCTCAAAATGGATCTAAGGTAAAAATTATTATGACTGCAGTGAATGTTTTATTTGGGGTTGATAACACAGGCAAGTATTTCAAAACATCTCCACCCATGATTTTTAATGGGAAGAACAAGTCTTGGTGGAATGTGAGATAATTTTATCTTTGCTTAGTAATTGGCCGTTATATTGAATTTTTAAATGTATGTATTACTGTAAGACAGCTATATTGCATTATATCTTCTTACAGTGTCTTCTTTGTCATGTAAAGTAGGAAGACAGCCAAGAATTCCTCATTTAATACCCAGCCCTGGCAATCTTCCTGTCATTTCAGAAGGGCTGCATTGATCTTCCACATGGAATTAAACTGATTTAGGTGGACGGGATCTCTTTTTCTACTTCTGTTCATCTGACCTCTCCTTTACTTCCACCACTTTTTATAACAACCACCAGTTTCTCTCCCAGTGATAGGTGAACCCAGACAGGCAGAGAGAAGCTAATAGAAAAAGAAGGAAATGACTGGAAGCCAAAGGGAAATAAAATCAAAACATAACCTAGAATCCATCTGAGATACTAAAAGTGGTAGGTTGTGTTTAGTGTCCCCCTGCCCCATAATTATAAGATAATATCTCAATCAACTGTCTCTTAGCATCTATCCCAAATATAGACTCAATTGTTAACAGATGAATCAATGAATACTTCCCTCAGTAAGGCTGGTGTAAAAAATAATGGCAATCCTGCTAGGGAAAATAGCACATGCAAAAAATTCTGACTCGAAGAACTGGGTAGAGTCAAGCTCTGATCAAGCCTCTTCCCTCTAGAAATATAGCTTTATATGTGCCAGATTCATCTGGAAATATTTTTAACTTTAAAAAAACTTTTCATTTATTTCATTTCATTAAGTGAATACATAAAGAAAAATGTACTTTATAAGTGTAAACCTGATGAATTTTCACAACTGAACACGTTAATTTATCGGCATCATTTGGATAAATTTTTTTTGTTTTTGTTTTTAAGATACAATTTTCCTTTTCCAGACTCATTGAATGAGAATCTCAAATTTTGAGGCACAATAATCTGTATTCTAAATAAATTCCTTGAGAGATTCTTTTGAAGCCAGCAGAGCACTGTGTTCCTTTTGTGAACTACTCTCTGGATTCTAGGGTTTCTGAGCTGGGGAGCAGGAGTGAGGAGGTGGTGTGTATGTGGGGGTGGGAGAGAGAGAGAGAGAGAGACAGACAGACAGAGAGAGAGACAGACAGAGAGAGACAAGAGAGTAGAATATTTTTAACAGTTTGAAAAGGGAACTATGACCCAAAAAAACCCCAAAATGCTTCCATTTGTCTCCAGTACTCATTTAACTTTTATTGTTTAATAATAAGATCCTGATTTTCAGTAAGACACATGGTTACATGGAATCAAAACTAAATTTTGACCTTTGCAGCTAGATGTAGTCATATAATTACATTTTAGTCTTTGGAATATAAGCGGAGGTGTCATATGTGTCTTTGGGAAGTCTTTTAGAAGTCTGAGGTGCACTCTTCTTCATCATTTCATTCTAGCTAGTCGCTAGAATATGGAAATGTTGGTTGGAGCTCAAGTAGCTATTTGATTCAGATGGACAAAGGTCAACACTTTAGGGATGGTAAGCAGAAAACTAGAAGTAACAAAGCTACCTCAAAACTTCATAGATTTCATATCAACTCTGTAATATCAATTCTGAACTATTAATAGAATAAAACTTTATGTTTTGGCTACCATTAATTTGGGTTTTCTAATACTGTAATCAAATGTAATCCCGATAGAGGATTTTCCTGTTCTATACATGCGTGTTTGAAGGATCCCGATAAGAGGTAGTGATTTCTCAGGAGCAAGATGTTCTTTATCAAGAACTGACTGAGAACGTTTGGGTTTTGATAATCAACTTTAAACAAGATAAACTTGGTCAATATTTTATTGTAACAACTTGCTTTCTGGGAATTATTTGTGTGATTTGTCTCTTTCCATTGGCTTGGACCAGGTTTTATCTGGTATCTGGAACACTTTGGTGGGATTACCACAAAGTGCTTGTTCTATGCGGAGTATTAGCCTTATCATATCATAGTTTTAGGGAAATTCTATGGGTAAGGGCAAATTTCCAGTCAGCATCTCAGGGTGCTGGATGCAGTCCCTAAAGAGATGAAGCTGCATTGACTGGATGTGTTGTCAGGTATTAAGCTAAAACACACAGTAGTAGGATCTCACTACAGTTACAGTGCCAGTGGGAAAACTGAAACATAAAGCAATTATTAAGTTACAACCCAGTACATAACCCAGTATAGGGTTGAGACAGAGGTCAGGGATTAGCAGTAGGTCTCAGGGCATCAAAATCCCAGAACACATTTAGGTCTGTAGCAAGACCAGTATCAAGGCCATGTGCTGCTGGGGTTCCTAATGCATGTATATGTGCTCTGTCTTGATCAGAAAACACATAGGGTTGAGGCTACTGGTAAAGGACAGCACTGCCTGAGACTGAAATGAATAAGAAAATGGTCATTGTCTGACTTTTTTGCAAGTTATTTAACTATGCTTGGCTTCAGTCACCATTTATAAAACTGGAACTACCAATACCTAGTTCATAGGTATTCCATCATGGATTAAAAGAAAAAATATGGTGCTCAAGAAATTTGCAAATTGTGATGATTTATGCATAAATCATTATTAGTATCTGGGGAGGAGAATGGCAGCAATTTAACTATGCAGTGCAAATCTCCATAGCATTTAAGATGAGATTCACTTGTTTGAAATGAAAGCAATCGATTATGGAGTCAAGATATAATTACTGTAATCAGGTTAGGAAACTTATGTCAAAGAGATCCTGAATTCTTATTTGAGAAAAATGCATGGCTTCTATAGAGATCCTGTTGTTACAGATTTGTTTATTTTTTAACCATGTCAT
The DNA here is from genome assembly GCA_004363575.1 of Solenodon paradoxus. NCBI lineage: Eukaryota > Metazoa > Chordata > Mammalia > Eulipotyphla > Solenodontidae > Solenodon > Solenodon paradoxus. Next base: position 280,692 of record RJWH01000323.1, on the reverse strand, counting down.
GGGAAAATCCTGTTTATCTTACGGAAGCCATGGTTTATAAAAGTCCAGCTTATGGTTCACCAGAATGAAGAGTAGCCATATTGAGGGTTACTGAATATTGCGTGTTGTTCAAACAGCCATTAGGAATCAAACACAAGAGGCAAAAGAATTTTCTTTTCACTGTAAAAGCAGCATTGGGGGATATAGGTTTACAATTGTATTTGTCATAATAAACCACATTTTATAAGCAACAGGTGTAGCTGACTTATATCCTAAATTGTGTGAGGCTATGCTGTCAGACTAAAGGGATTTGGAAAGATTTATGAGTTGAGTGACAGACAAGGAAATTCTTGAAATTGATTTTTAAAGTGTCATTTTGGTGAATGGCAGGTTATAGTTGCTAAAAAAATACTCGTAATAATAAGGAGTTTGTCTTTAAATAGCAGTAAGTTTATTTAATAGGAAAAAAAAGCTCATTATTTAACTACAAATTACTAAATTTTGGGCATTTGGTGAATCTAATTAGCTCTGAGCATGTGGCCTGACTTCTATGATTTAGAATCATATCTTTCTTCAGCCAAAGGACACAGGTTCTTTAAAACAGGGTTGTAATCTACTAAGACTGCTTAAAACATAATTTTCCCTTAATATCTTTTTAACTATTGCAAGTAATTTTAAGACAAAGAAATCAGCTATGCTTCAAAGCAAGAAAAAAAAGAAGGAAATATTTATTCCATGCTCTTATCAAAGGAGCTTCTCTTTCCTTCTCTGCTCTTTTGCCAGCCAACACGCCTGCCCAGGACCCCCACCCCCACCCCCGTGCTTACTCCTCTCCCCTAGATGGGTCATTTAATCTCTACCCTCCTCTCAGGTTTCAGATCAGTTAGCTAGTCTCACAAAGGCTGTCAGCATTAGAATTTAGCATTTTCAGGCTGAATAAGACTTTTTCCTTTGATTTTTATTTGCTGGTATGTCTAATGTGAAAACTTTAATAACATTTTAGAGAAAAAAAAGGCCAATAATTCTCCTTAACATAATTATTTCTTTTTGTGTTTACTTTGATTTATTCGTTTATCTGACAAATATTTCCCAAGAGTCTCTGATAGCTCAAGCTCCATTTTTGACACTGGGGAGATAGCAGCAAACAAATAACCCTGCCCTCAGAGGGTTTTCATTTGAATGTTGGGAGAGAAAAACTAAACACACAAAGAAAAATATTAGATGGTGTTAGGTTTTCAGGACACAAGTAAAGCATGGGGTGAGTGCTGGGAATGCTGGGGTGGTAGGTCTGGGAGATACTATTTTCTATCTTCTTCTAGCCACATGCATGTTCTCACTGTAAGACCATATTCCAAACCCTCCCTCTGCCCCCAAACTTCAACGCATATACATTTAGTGATATGGTCTGATCTTTCCGCCTCCCCCCGCCCCCCGCCCCCCACAGGATTCGTAAGGCATTTAACACAATGAGCAAGAACAAGCTATTTGATGCTGACTTTTAAATAGAGAAAATTAGAGTGAATAGCTGTTGAAAGATAAGAAGGCATCAAATAAGAGAAGAAACTGACAGGAAATGGAGAAGAAAAATTTCAAGTCATTAAAAGTATGCCCTCATATATCAAAATCAGAATTTTTAGCAAGACTAGATTAGGATAAAGAAACCCTGACATAAAATCAGAAATAAATCAAGTAAGATAAAAAGCAGAGTTAATAGTCTTAGCCAAACTGTGCATCACTGTTTGTTTTGGATAAAGTTTCCATGTTCTTTTTCAACTTTCTTGTCCTATAAATAGTCAAAGATTTGAAAATGGAAGGTCCTACATACCTAGACGTTTCAGAATTATTAGCAATGTGAAAGATACACAAACACTTTAATTGGAAAGTTTAAAACTAGGTACACCAAGCTCTGTTTTGAGCTCTACCAAGGGTCTACTCCAAATTGAAAATGGGTGATCCAGTTCTCCTATCCTATTTCAAAACAAGAATGCTTGTATATGGTTAATTTTCATAAAAATAATGGTTAGTATCGTGTGTAAAACTCAAGAGCCCCATTTGTTACGGGTACTTGTGTGGATCCCTATATAAGCTCAGTATTTACAGTAGACTTACCTGGATTTGAATTCTGACTTTAATCGATAAACTTGTGTGATTTAGGGCAACTCACTCGTGCGAGCCTGTTTCGAAGCTGGTGGGAGAATTTCTAGGATGTTGAAAATAATATTCATTGAGGGCCTAGTCTTGAGTTACCTAGAACCACATGAAATTGCTATTTTGTACCTGAAAGTCTGTTAAATATCGGCAGTTTCATGTGAGACAGCTTGGCTTAGAGGGGTACTCAATTAAGAGTAGCCATTATGAATGCTATGTTCATTCAGTATTTTAAAGATGTATTTACTTGAAAATACTAGAACATTTATCTTTGATAAAGGCTTTTAGATGTTCAAAAGAGTCAATCATACAAAGCATTTTCTTCTTTTTTAAATAAAAGCTTTAATGAGATATAACTCACATTTCATCTAATGGATCCTTTTAAAGTATATGACTCAGTAGTTCCTAATATATTCATATACTTATGCTACCATTACCACTAATATTAGAAATTTTAATCACCTCAAAAGAACCCTGTACTTACTAGCAATCACTCCTGCCTCCTGTCCTATCAACCCACCACACTCCAGTCCCTGACAACTATTTTCAACTTTCTGTGTCTGTTAATTTGTCTGTTCTGGACACTTCATATGGAATCAGGAAATGTGTGATGTTTTGTGACTGGGTTCTTTCACTTACATATAATGTATAATGTTCTTCTAGTTCATACATATTATAGTATCTATTTCATTCCCTTTTATGATTAAATAATCATTTATTATATATGTATACCACATTTAGTTTAGTCAGTTATCAGTTGATGTCCATTTGGAGTGTTTCCACTTTTTGGCTATCATGAGTAATGTTGCTAGGAATATTTATAAATACATTTATGCTTGTAGACATATATTTTTTATTCTTTAGAGAATGAAATTGTTAGGTTGTGATAACTAAATGCTTAACACTTTAAGCAACAGCCAAACTTTTCTTTATTCTAAGTAGTTCAAAAAAACAAAGTGAGTGATTCTACAGAATCAGAGAAAATATGGATTAAATACAAGATGAGCTTGGGACATCTGTGCTTCAAGAAAGCAAAGAAGTGCTAAAAATAAAAATATGGGGGTATATCAAACTGAATACAGCTACCAATGGCCAAGCTGGAATAATTCAAACGACGAAGAAAAAAACATGATATTAGATTGCAACCCAAAGTATAAAATAATCATACGTTAATCTGTACTGATATAAGTGAATAAAAAAGCAAATCAGGAGAGAAGAAACAAATCACCCTTAAAGAATTCCCAATAATTAGACATTCTCCACTACCCCCACCCCCCTCCACTTCCCCCCAGGATATAGAATTCAATTCTCTTGAGTGTAGACTGTATTTAGTAACTCACTGCAATGAATATCAAAAAGAGAAAAATAGTAACTTTATAGAGAAGCCTGGCAACTAGTCCTTACCCAAATTATCAGGTTAACATCACCAGCAATAAGTCATCTTGAGATATTATGCACCCTGAAATGATGTGATGAAAAAAGCACTTCATCTATGTGATATCCTTCCCCAAATCCATAACGCTAATCTAACCATGATAAAATGTCTTATAAATACTAATTGAAGGACATTATACAAAATACCTGAAGATAGTCTTAAAAGCTGTCAAGGTTATGAAAGAGAAGGAAAGAAATTGACAGAAATTGTCACAGGAAAGTTGTCTAATGAGATAAGCCACTGAACACAATGTGATGTAACATGCATAGAATTTTGGAACAGAAAAAGGACATTAGAGGAAACACTGATGAAAGCCAAATAAAGTCTGTAGTGCAGTTAGAAGTAATATACTAATACTGGTTTCTTATTTTGACACATGTATTGCTGTAAGGTAAAATCGTTTAACAGTAGGGCACACTGAGTCAAGAGTACATGGGAAGTCTGGACTATATAACTTATCTGTAAATGTAAAATTATTCTAAAATGAAAGGTTACTTAAAAAATAAACCTACTACATGTAAACATAAAAAAACACATTTAAATTGAAATATAACTATATTATGTCCAACAAAAATTATCTATTGAAAATTTAGTGGGCATAGGAGTGTTTATCGGAAAAAAGAATTTGTTAATAAGAATGAATGTTGACATTTATCTAAACTGGTGGTTTACAGAGATTAAATTTACCAGGGAATTTCTTATCTTTCTACCAAACTATCTAAAGTTACAAAGTTGGTTGGCTAAAGCAATAGCAGCTACTGTGGCAACAAAGATTTGTAGCATTTGATCCCCTGGCCCTGAGCACTTAGGACACAGTTCTGTTGTCTTCTTCTGTGGATTAATTTATCTCTTTTCTTAAGTAGTATCAGCATTTACTAAATTAGTGAGTTAGTGTTACACCCAAGAAGATATCAGTTTACCTTGGCCTCCTTCACCTGGCGTTGCTCAAATACACTTTACACATGCTGCTGGTTGATTTCATTCCCAGCTCAGGACTCAGCTCGCGTGTAAACTGTGATGACTCCCAAATTTGTATCCTCATACATCTCTCTTGAGATTCGGTATTGTATATTTAACACTTTTGTAGGCATAAACTAACTGTGCCTCTAATACCACAATTGAAAAGCTCCAGAAGTCAAATTCATCCTCTTGTCACCTTTTTGTCCTGTTAAAATCATTCTTCCACTTACAATCCCTTCCTTAAGCAATGACCATCAATCACTCAGGGCCAAAAGAAAACTGAGTCTTCTGGGTGACTCAGGGTGGCATTCTGGTATAGACATTGGTTGCTTAATCATACACTTGCTTTTTAGGTCATAGACTGAACACATTGTCTGTTCATTGATTTTTTTTTTACCTTGCTCCTGTACACTCATAGGTTTTGCTTTATGTGTTTCCCCAGTCTCTCATAGAGCTAAGTATAAATACAAGAGTTGGAATAATCATTATAGGATTGATCGTTTAAACCATTTTTTTCTATAGAAGCCATTGAGTAACTAGTTTAGGCTTTGCAGATTGTGTGACAGGGCCCAAATGTGTCATTGTATCACAAAAACAGTCATAGACAAAACGTAAATTATTGTGAAGTTCTGAAAAGAATTCAGTCATTAGATTAAAGTAGTTCACTTGGGAAGAGAATTCAGTGAAGAAAAGGAGAAAGTGTCATCAGAGGTGTAAAAAGAAAATCAGGATATAACTATATCCTAGAAGTCAAAGTAGCAGTGTATTTCCGTCATTATCAAAAACTGTTTTCTATTGTCAGCATTTAGGAAACTGATTGTATTTGGCATGCTTTAATTAGATAGATTATAATAAGTATATCATCAAATTTTCTATTATTATATATTTTAAATTAATTTCATTGAGGAAACATTGCATCAAATCAAATTTAAACATTTAAGATTTTTTGAAAGTGAAAAAGATACCATTCATCCTCAATGTGTAAAGACTGAGTTAATCTCACATGTTTAATGGTTTTGTATATAAATCTTTTCTTACAGAGACTTTATAAATAATTTTTAAAAGATCTGATAACATTTACTGGAAATCTTATCATTCATGCTACCAGATTTTGCAATTTAAAAAATACTTAGGATGGAAGTCATGCTTTTCCTCCCTCTTCTTTTTCTATGCCCCGGTACTTCTGGGACAGAAACTTGAAAGACTAACCAGGAATATACTTATGCTAAAAATCTCAGTAAATGACCAAGAAAATCCCATTACCATACTACCTTTTAAAGTCTAGGAATTCTGCTAGAGAGTTCCTGGAAAACACGAGAAGTGGATTAATGTAAGAGTTCAAGGTTTAGTTGAGAGTTAAAAACAGGACATGAGAGAGGCCTGTTGATCAGTCTGAGTAAAGCCCTCTGAAGATTTCACCTTATTAGTGGGACTCTCTGATCACACCTCTCTAATTCTTTCCTGAGTGAGTTTGTAATTTGCCTTTGGTTTCTGCTTTTAAAACAACAGATTGTGAAGGATCAAAGAACAACTGGATAATAACAAGGAGGAAGTGGCAAGTTAGTGACATCTTTGTAAAAACAATAGTAGCTATATACAGTGTGATGACTCAGAAGTAGTCTTCTGAGAAGTTACTGTAGAATGAATTCTAGTAACAAACTCCAAGAGACTGTTCAAGTATTTTATTTATTTTTAATTTTTCATTCAGTCACGAACATTTTATTGGTGTCTACAATAGGGAAGACTTGATAAAATAAAGAATAGGATAATGGATAAGAGATTGAAATCTTAAAGTTACTCATAGGTGTATTTATTTCACTGGTTTTACCACTGACTAATTATACTGAGTTGAATTGTGGTCCCCCAAAAGATATATCTACCTGAAACTTCAGAATACAGTCTTATTTGAAATAAGTCTTTGCAGATGTAATTAAAGGTAAGGATCTGGAGATCATTCTGCATTAGGCTATGCCCTAAGTCTAATAACAAGTGTTCTTATAAGATACAGAAAAGAAGACACAGAGACGTGCTAGGAGACCATGTGGAGATGGAGGCAGAGATTGGAATTATGCATCCCAAACCAAAAATCATCATGGATTGCCGGAAGCACCAAGATAGGAAAGAAGTATGAAACATATTCTCCCTCAAGAGTTTGCAGAGGGAACCAACTGTGTCAGTACCTTGATTTTTGGACTCCTAGCTTCCAGAAATGTAAAAAAATAATTTTTTTTCTATTGTTTTAAACCACCAACATTGAGATACATAGTTATGAAAGCCTGAGGATACAAATATACTAGCTATGTGACTTTGGGTTAATTAACCCTCAATATCTTAATTTCTACTTCTGTAAAATGAAGAGAATAATATTATCTACTTTAAGCATTATTGTGAAAATTAAATGCGATAATACATGTACAGTGCTTAACAATTATTATCCAGTACTAATGGTTTGAGTTGAATTTCTAATTTATCAATATTGCTATTATTTCTATAACTACCTCCATTCTTATTGTGTAGAAGTTTTTTTTGCCCTTAAAAAAGGAAAGAAGGAAGGAGAAATATCATGTAGATGAAGGGTTCCTCTCTCTATCGCTGGCTGCAGGAACCATATGGACCCCAGAGCCCCTGTACCTCTGACAAAAGCACAGCGTACATTCCTTGAGGAGCTGCTGAAGATTCAGTTAGAGCACAAAGGACTTGTAGATATTGTTTACAGATGCTAATGCACTTTTTTTAAAACTGGGTCATTATGTCTCTCCAAGTTTATGGGTATCCCAGTAGTCCTCCAGGATAAAGATGTGCTGGAAAAAAAAGTAGTCCTCCAGGATAAAGATGTGCTGGAAAAAAAAAACAAAAAACAAGCAAGCAAAAACCTCTCTATATATTTAGTCTTAAAATTGTGCTTGGGAAACTGCATCTTCCTTTATTTAGGTCTTTCATTTTTATAATCTTCAATAATATGCTAAAAATTTCTCCTTTAGTTTCTTAGAGAGTTGTATTAGATCTATTCCTAAGTATCCATATTTTGTTATTCTAAGTTGTATCTATTTTTAAATTATGTGTTTTCTAGTTTTGCTAACAGATTTTTTTAATGAATAGATAATGGATTTTTATCAAATGCTTTTATTGCATCTGTTTAAGTGATCACACGTGTGTTCTTTAATCAGTTAATGTGGGGAAATACATTTATAGATTTAATGTTGTTAAACAACCCTTATGCTCCTGGGATGCACCTATTTTGGTCATTCCTTCATTCACAAAATAATATTGATGTTCATTATGTTCCAGGAAGTGTTTGAAGTATTGGGGTACAGTAATGGGGAAAAAAGTAGCCAGAAATTACTAACATAATGAATCTCGCATACTAGTGCGTTATGTAACACAGCTGTATTGAATTTGCTAAATTTGTTTACAATTTCTACATCTGTAGTCTTGAATTAAATTTGCCTATAACTTTACTTGTATTTCTCTTGTCTGTGTAGTTGAAAACTATTGCATGTGTTGAGTCATATAGCTCATGTGGAAGAGTAGCTTGCACATCAGCCTGGACCTTAGAGTTACTTTCCCCATTTTGCCATGTATTTTGTGAATCTTTGTGAGTCTTTTTGAGTCTTTGAGAGTCTTTCACGTATTTTGTGAATGAATTGAAATAGCACACTCAAAAATGATATAAATTGCCTCTAAAATAAAAAAAAGGTTTTCCAAGCATTGTACCATTTTTGTAGAGGTAGATGGTGAAAGAGAGAGCAAACTATATCTCTCTTCAGTGAGGAGGGGTTTCATTGGAAACTTTACCGAGGTGATGAGTTCTTGAATTTGCATGGAATTTATCTTCCACCTACTGGTTTATATTCTCCCATCTTCCACAGGTCTATGTCTATATAATTAGTAACTCTTGTACTTCTTTTTGTTCATAATCATTCCCCCCAGATTAGACATGAACTTTCTGCCTTTGAGCCTGATGAGATCTAATCTTCATTATAAAGCTGGTGGTAACAAGGAGTATGAATTCCACCTTGGAATGTAACTCACCAAATGAGCTTGTTAAATGGTATTCAGATAAAAGAATATATAGTCTTAAACATACAGGGCAAGCTCCTTCTACCTAGCCAGAGAATCTCAGAGTGATTTGATGATGTAAGTATTAGTAAGGGCTATTGAGATTTTCATTGTCTTCTGAAACTGAACAGATATACCTATTCCAAGTTTCAAGTCTCTTCCTACACAATTAATGCCTTAACTTTTATATGAGATAATTAAAGGAGGCTATGAATTCAATTTATGTTGTATTCTGCGACCTGTATTATTAAGCTTTGCATTTCTTTTTCAACAATATTTTCACCTTGGCTACAAGAAATAAGAGATTATTTTAGAGGTATAATAGAAACTCTGATAATCTGTGACTTAATATGAATGCATCAAGACCTGAATTTTTTAGTTCTTTTTATAATTATTAAAGTGTATTTAGAAGAACCCATTCAATTTCACAGTTCTTATAGTCAGCATTACTTCGCTGACACTCAAGTGAAGCAATTAATTATTCCCTGAAGTATTTAATTTGTGAAAAACTTCATCATGATTAACTACAGGTATAATCTGATTAGTTATAATGTTAATGCATGGATTACCAGTATCCCATATTCTGCTGTCCAGGAGGTCTGCATTACATTCTAGCCCAAGGATGCAACCAAAGCAATCCAAATCAATAAACACTCCTGTTCCCCCAGAACTATCACTGGTATTAATTCATGTGTAGTCGGTGTCTACTCAAGAGACAGAAATCATACCAGTTATCCAAACAGATTATTATTATTATTATTATTATTATTATTAATGTAAGTATTAAATTGCTAGTTAGGTAACTGAAGAGGCAAAAAGAGAACACACACCATAAAATAGCAACTGTGGGATCAGCTACTACACTGGGGAATCAACAGGAAATAGTTGGAAGTATTAAAACTTGAAAGTTTTAAGGTGAGTCCCCACCCATAACTGGAACTCAGACCTCTGGAAAGGGGCAAGCGTGACTACCCTTGACATCCCTGAACTTGGAGGAGAAACCCCATGTGGCTGTGACCCAGATCTCTTAGGTGGGCCACCGACATGTTGAAGCTGGGTTCTCTGAGGGAGTCTAATGGGGTTGATCCTGCAAGTGTTGGAAAAACTACAGACTGGATTCAACTGTTGTCATAGGAAGGGACTGTAGCTGCCAAGGTGTAGGGTGTCACAGGTTAAGGAAATAGATAAAAGTAAAGAAATAAACAGCAAGTGTAAGTCACTTCATCTTCCAGCCATGCAGTCTGTTTAAATGCTGCCTTATGGCCATGCGTGACAGGGAGCCAGCTAGCAAAGCAGAAATGAGGTTTGTAGGGTTCTGGCGTCAGCACCATAAAGCAGAGAATGGAGGGGTGAGTTTGGAATTACGGGACAATTGCACAAACCCTGATTCTTTTTTCTTTCAATTTTCTCATTATTTTGAGACTGTGAGAAAGCAAAGCAATGAGGAAATTAAAGGAACAATTATTTACAAATCATTAGAAATAACTGTTACCTTGGTAACGGTAATTATTTACTCATAAATTCACTATGAAAAAATGAAAGGCTCTAAAGGGTTGTACCTAATGCTTAAGAGAACTGGAATTCATATCCTGATGATGGAAATATTGAAAAGGTAGAAATGAATGATTTAACTAGAAGGGAAAGTAAGAGAAAAATGCAAGCTGGAATTTAGTTTTAAACATAGAATCTGTGTCTGTGTTTTTTACTTTGCAGGCACTTGACATCTTGATTCCTTATAAAATATTGACCCTGATTGTGATAAAACTATTTTAAAGGGCAAAATTCTAATTGAATTGTTACCTTATAGTTAAAAATGACATTCTCTTTTTTACTTAAGATATTGTTGTTCCAATTCAGTGATCCATAATAGATTCATGGCTGATGAACTTGGTCTTAAAAATAGGGAATAAATATGGAAACATTTTAGTCAGGGATAAGTTCCCTGCAGAATCTAATTGCAAGAATTCTCTGTAATTAAGCTGTTTTGAACATTGCCTTAAGTTTTAATAAGCTGACGTCTAACTTTCCCATGATTTTCCTCATTCAAAACAAACTAGACTTAAAAAAAAAATATTTTTCTTGAAACTGTGATGCATCTCTGAAGCAAACATACCTAAAAAGCATTCAAATAATAAAATTCAATACCAAATGCTGCATTTAGTCCTTAGCGTGTTTTGTATTTCCAGAGCAGTCTAACAGCATTTCTTTAGCATTGTAATAAATCACAACACAGATGGTGTGTCTTGATATCTTTCTGTCAGATTTCAGCCCTGTGCCACAGAAGCATCTTCTATCAATATGGCTTTTGGTAACTGGTTTCATTTTGCTGTTGACAAAGCTGATATAAACAAATTGTGCCATTTCGTTCACCACCAAATAAATCACATGTGAACATTTAAGTTTAACTGTTCTAGCCTGATACTCTAGCAAGTGTTTTTGTCTGCCTGGAGAATATTTGACATTTAAATTTAACCTAGAAAAGAAAAAAAAAAAAACCTGAATTTATTCTGTTGTGTCTGAGGAGAGGCTTTGTGTGAGCAAAAAGGTAGTCTAACTATACCAAAGAAGAAGGTTAAAAACGTATCTTTTCTAAGAGCCTTTCTAGGTAAGCTTTTTAAAAAGAAATCTTTAGTCTTCTACTGATAAAACAAATGAAATTACACGGTGATGTTGAAGTAAGCCAGAGCCAGTGACCAAAACGAGAAGTTTGAATCTGTATTGTTGAAATGAATAAATTCTGAACTTTTACTGCTAGGAGGAGTTAAGTACCTTCCCGAGAGACACAAGACAAGTATAACCAGTCTCCTACATGATTGAGAAAGTGATGATTTTATTGTCCTCATTTCTTTAAATTCCAAGATGATGGTTGGATGATAAGTGGTTCAAAAAGATGCACAAGAAAAGATGCTCACCAGTGTTCCCCATTAGGGAAATGCAAATCAAAACCAAAACAAGATAATACTTTACATCAATAGATTGGCTATATTATAAAAGAAGGAAAATAACAAAAATTACGAGGAATGTAGAGAAATTGGAACCTGCATACATTGCTGGTAAAATATAGAGTGGTACAGCTCGTTTGTAAAACACAGGCAGTTTCTCAAAAAGTTTAAGATAGAATTATTGTAAGAATGTCCATGAACAGATGAATGAATTTTATAAAAAGGTTCATCATGGAGCATTATTGAGCAATAAAGAGGAACAAAGTACTGACACATGCTATATAACATGGATGAAACTTGAAAACAATTTGCTAAGTGAAAGGAGCAGGACATATTATGTGAGTCCATTTATATGACATGTTCAGTTAAGCAAATACATGGAGACAGAAAATAGATAGTGGTTACTAGGGATTTGAGGGGTGTAGGTTGAAGATAAGTGACTGCTAACGAGTATGAGCTTTCTTTTTTGAATAATGAAAATGTTCTGTAGTTAGTGGTGATCAAGGCCCAACTCTGAATATACTGAAAATTAATATTTATAATTTAAAAGGATAAACTTTATGACATGTGATTTATATTTTAATAAAGCTATTTTTTCAAAAGAACAATTTAAGGAGGCATGCATTCTTATGTGTGAGCTCTGCATTTGCACAAACCTAGTAGTAAGTTCCTCATTAAATTCTGACCCCTGGTATCTTGTTTGCTTCACCTTAGTCCAGGTCTAATAATCTCTGGAGTTATGCCACTGGTCAGGTTTTATATTTCATTTAGGTCTTAGTTTGTAACCCTATTTCCTTCATTGTCATCCTAACCAAAAGCCTGTGTTCCCCTTTGCCAATCTGATTAAAGCAAAAAGATGGAATTTGTGCCTGCCTTCTAACTAGGGAGACACAGATTGTCTGGTATATGAGAAGGGCTCCAATGTCTGTTCAGTAAGTGTTTTTTTCAGAAATAATCATGCAATGATTTTCCATTGCATTCAGGTTAAAATGCAAAGTTCTTCCTGGATGACATGTAAGGCCCTTCATGACCATGCCCTTGCTGACCTGTTTAGCTCCTCCTACCTTGCTATTTGGAGCTCCCTGCATACTGATCCTTTTAGACTAAACACTTTGAAGGTCATGGCATGTTTCATGAGCTCTTTCTCCTTTCTGGCTTTGTATTTGTTCCTCCTTTTCCTGGAACATTCTTCCCAAAGAATAGTTTAGATCCTATTCAATCCTCCTTCCTTTCCCCTGTCCTTCACAGGGGTCAAATCTGCATCATCTTTTTACTTTCTGACTTCTGTCCCTTTATTTGTCACAGGCATTTCCCCCAACAAATATCTTGCATTTTTAATCCTGTCTTGGCATCTGTTTTTTTCAGTGGATATAAACTAACATATTAGTCTGACTGTCATGCCATTATTTTTGTTCTTTCAGTATTTTTTAACTCTAGAAATTGTACCAAGAATTCTAACTTGTCAAATCTAAACTTATTATCTTTACTTTCTTTTCAAATAATAAATGACTTTAGATTCTTAAACTGCATTCCTTTACTCCCTTCATCAATATGATCTAGATGTCAAATATTTTCATTCATGCTTGGCCTTAAACATTATATGGTAATATTAACATTATTTTATGTGATGTTCATTTCTATTATCCATATATTTATCATTTTGGAGCTCTTAATTTATTCTATTTACAATCATTTTCTTTTGACCCAAAATATATCCTTCAGAATTTCCTTTAATGAGAACTGTTGGTTGTAAACTCCTTCTGGTTTTGTTTGTGTGAAGATATCTTCATTTTTACTTTGTTCTTGATAGATAGTTTCACTGGGAGTAAAATCTTGATAGATAGTTTCACTGAGGATAAAAGTTAATTCAATGGTATAAGAATGGTAGGAATTAGGTGTCAGAAAATGTGCATGTATAGATATTCCTGAAGATCAATTGTTACCTTCTTGGGTCCATAATTTGCTCAATAAACAAAGATGCCATTCAGATGGATAAAAGAAGAAAAAAATAAATCCATTAGCTTAATAAAGGATATATAAGAGATTATCTTTGTAAATTTTTCCATATAAACATTAAAGATTTCTAGCTAACATTAGATACTTTGATAGATAGACCAGACAGATGTCAAACCAAGAGAAGGCAATTGCAATGTCAAAAGTTACCAGTGTATTATTTGCTAGTCAATAATAAGGATAATTAAAAAACTGACAGAAGATATGAATATAAGTAGAAATGGAAATAGATGCCAAATATATTGAGGGGCTCAATCTCACTAGTAATAACAAAAATAAAAATTAAAGCAATGAAATACCACTTTCTATTTAATATGGCAAAAATAAAAAATATAACAAGTGTTGACAAAGATGTATAGAATAGAGATCATTAAGCATTATTGATGAGAAGAACTGCTATAACTATTCTGGAGACAATTTGATAATTTTTAGTGAAATTGAGTATGCATCTATGACATTGTAGTTCATTTCTTGGTATATAGTAAGAGAAACAGGTACTGAACTTTATAAAGGACAGGTATGGCACTATTTATGGCACTGCTGTTTGAGGTAGTGAGTAGTTGGAAGCAAACTCAGTGTCCTAGAAGAATGATAGATAAATGTTTGAATGCCATCCCACAATTAGCAGCAGTAAGCTAAATGTGCTGTACAGCAGTACTGATAGGTCTTAAAAACATAGCTGAGTAAATTTTAAAAAAATCATAATTGAGTGAAAGAATACAAAACAGAAATAATAGCATAATATTAGTAAAACTATAAACATGTACACACAACAGTACTCCAAAGTTTACAAATATGACTATGTAGTCAAAGAAATAACCATAAAGTGAGTAAACACAATAAAGTAAATGTTTGTGAGAGAGGAATTTGAGAAAAATTAGTGGGAAAAATGGGGAAAAGGCAAAAGAAGAAAACGATCATAAATGGAAGATAATACTCATCATATCACTTCCTTGTCCCTGAGGTCCAATACTCACCTCTACACCCCACCCCCAAATCACGGAATGCTACCTCCTCTGTCAGGTCTTGTGTTCATGCCCCTCTGGGATATTTTAGGCTGGAAAATAGTCAGGTAAACCTTAAAAACAATGATTATACAGAAAGGTAGGATGAAGTTTAATGAGGGCACGTATATTTCCTGCATAAATGAAAGAAGCCAAGTTAAACTGAGTAACTTCTCACGTGATGATAATTTCTACCCTAAATACCTTCAGATAGAAACAAAGGAATCTATTGGGGGTGGAGGAATGAAGGTCAGTATGTGAGATAGAAGAACACAGTAAACAAAGACGGGACCTTTACAAAGAGAAGGGTGCTGCTCTTTCCACCGATGAGTTAAGGAGATTAGGTCTTCCTTGTTTAGTGAGGGAGATGCCCGTATAGAGAGAATTTTCCTTTAGACTGTAAATATTTTAAGTAACATCCTCAATGCAGTCCTCAGATGCCCTTCTGTAAAATAATTTTTTGCCAGAGAGACATTTTGGAGGTGAGATGCTGCTGCCCTACTTGCCTGACTCCCCTTCTACTATGACTTCGTCTTTCGTGTTTACTGCTCTCTCTCCAAAATGTAGAATAGCTCAAGGTACATATGGGGTGCATTAAAAGTATTTGTTGAACATTACCCCTTCCAGTTCCACCATGTTGTAGCCACGGGACAATTTCATGTCTTTCGTCAGCTGCCTAGAATTGCAGTGTGTATGTATACCACAACTTCTTTGTCAGTCATCTGTTGACCGTCATTTAGGACGTCTCTATGTCTTGACTATTGCGAATTGTGTTGCTATGAACATGTTAAGTGAAATAAGCCAGAAAGAAAAAGAGAAGTTCAAGATGGTTTCGCCTGCATGCGGAGTATAAAGAAACAAAACAAATGGACAAAACCCAACAATATTCACAAGACACAAGACAGTGTTCCCCAGGGAGGAGGGAGGGGAGAGGTAAGGAAAGCAGAAATAAGGTAGTGGTAAGGGACACTAGAACTAGTGTGAAATACACACAGGTTGAGGTGGATTTCAAATTCCTAAAATGCATATGGCAATGTAGACAAAAGAAATAATAAAAATTGAGAAAGTTTTTATTGAATGACTAAATAATTCCCTGCAGAGTGGAAAACAGCATTGAAGATTGTCAAAGTCCTTCCGAATATAGTATTAGGAAGACATCTGCGGTATGAGTATTTCTAGTTATGACCAGGATTTAGAATTCAGCATAAGGAACCAATAGCATGACACCAAAAAAGTTGAGGGTTGTTAGTGGCAATAAAGCAGAAAAGATAATAGCTTGATCCAGTAGTCTTACACTAATGAGCTTGTCTGTCTTGTGTGTGTTCGTTATGACTCCTGAGGTTTTTCCTGCATAACCAGCCTCATTCCTGTTGTGACCTAGGAGTGCTCGGTTATTGGCAACTTTTTGTGGAGGACTTAGGAGTACAGCATGGTGGGCTGTGGTTGAGATATTTCCAAGTATGGACTCACTTATATTCCCCTGGTGATGAGATAAGGTAGAAGCAAGAAAACTAAGAAAGGTATAGTTCTTTTTTATCAAATAAATATGCTGAAATAACTGTCTCTATTTTGAAAACTTACAGTGTCATATCTGGGTACCTCTTAAAATGATAAAATGTTATAATTTAGTAGTTGTAGGCAATTAATATATGAGTAAAGTAATCAGTCTTCGACTGGATATTATGGGAGTAGGGACTGAATCAATTAAAATCAATAAAGATTGTCTTGAACAAGCACTAAGACAAATGTCTTAAGAGAGTGAAATAGGACCTGGGTCTTTGATTCATGCAGACATTGGTATCAGTTGTGATCTCCGTGAGACCAACTGCTGGCTTTTTGTGTTCCTGGTACAAAGAGCCTTGAATATGGTAGAAACTTCAGTTATTTGTAAAGTGGTTTTTCTGTCTCTTCTCCTGGTAGGGAAGCTGTTAGACACTGAACTAACCTTTGCAAATGGAGAATGACTCTAAGATTTTGAAATCTTGAGTAAATAAACTCAAGACTCAGAAATTTTCTTTCATTCCTCTCTAATTCTTTTGGAATCTGTGAATGTATCTTTTTTTTAATCTACTGCTAACTGTTAAATGTATTTTCTAGAAACAATAGGATATCCAGAGATTCTACCAAGGTCTTTATTGAGGCTGTTAATAAGTAATCAAAATAATAATATTTTAAAAATCTCTAGCTCATCCATTCCTAGAGAAAGGTCTAACAAACTACCAAAAAAAAAAAAAAAAAAAAAAAAAAAGAACTGGTGAGGTTAAAAAAAAGTCTTCAAGCAGTAGCTATCATCTAAATTAAAACACATGTGCCCTTTGGGTGAACCATTTAGAAAAAAAAGGCCCCTTTCCTTCAAGACTGACTTAACCCAGTAGAGACCTGATGAGCCTCATACCTACAAGAATCCTAACTTCATAGTAGGTTGTCTGGATCCTCAATTCTAAAAAGGAAGCCATACAGCTGAAGAAGCAAACTGACTGTGAGTCTCCTAGGAACTAGATATATGCTTTGATGGATGCATTTTCCTGTAGACATACATTCTACTTAAAAGTTGGGAGTACATGTAATATTGGTATAAGAATCTTAAAAATTTTTAAGAAATGTTGATTTCAAATATTTTTGTCCCATTTGTCCTTGAGAATTTAAATCCTTTGAATATTCCACATTATTTTAAATCCCGAAGAGGCATGAAATGCCTTTGAAAAAGCTCATGCTTTGGAAAACACATTAGTTATAGTTTAAAAGATTTTCTCAATGTTTGTTTGACAAACGAACCATTACATAATATTGTTTCTTTGTAAGAATAATCAAGAAATCATGAGCAACTAACTTTCAAAGAAACATTGTAAAGACAATCTGTTTGGAGAAGAGGAACTTTTGTAAAGTTCCTCTTTAAAATTATATAACTCCGTCTGAGACTAGTTCATTGAAAACTGCAGCTATGTCACAAGAGAAAGAAACTTTCAACCTGTGCATGCTTCTCTGCCCACGGGGTAATCATTCCCCATTAAGCTGTTTAAATGACTCTTGAGAGCTGGCACAGGAGGCTTGAGTGTGTCCTAGACTTGTTTGTCCAGCCCTGTTTTTGTCCCTCTTTCAGGACTGACCCCAAATCTGCATCTCTTAGGATTTCTTGACAACTAGTTTCTGGCTGGATTTGACCAATGGGAAACAGTGGTGGGAATGAGAAGAGCAGAAGAAAGGAGAAACAAGGATATTACTTCTTTTTCTATCTCGACAGTATCTCCTTCAGGGGTTTCATCTCCAATTTCCACTGGCCTCCAGCACTGGGAACACTATCTCTTCTCTGTCCCTCCAGCTCAGGTGTGGCGGTGCTTCCCACTGTTGCTAGAGACTGATTTCTTCACTTCCTGGTTGGATTCCCAGTTCCTTCATCACTTGTTACCAATTTAGTGCACCAATTCCTTCTATTTCAAATTTTCTGTTTCCTTGTTGGACTCTGACATACTGTTGCATCTCATTCAATTTTTACTGTTTTGCTAATAAGGATTAAATACTGGGTGGTGCTATCAGATAAACCAAGACTGATCTTCAAAAGGGTTTGTCAGGGTGGAAGAGGAGGTTTGTTACAAATGAAAAAAAAAAAAAAAAGACAAAACTCTCGAGTCAGCAGTTTCTTTTGCCCTCCTGTCCACTTTTTTCTTTTTCTATATTCTTCACATTCTCTCTTCCCAATTCTTTTGATTACCTGCACTAGTCTCTCTCCATTTGCCTCTCATTGCTGTCCCCGGTTCTCGCCCTTTGCCAGTCTTATTCTCCTAAGTAAACTGGGAGCCTGGAACGCAGGGCAAGGGGCAGGGCTGCACTATTAATTGATGGAAAAATACCAGAAAAGTACCCTTTGACCTTTGTTAAATTTGTTTCCTGATGTGTCTTCTGACATTTCTTTGTGTACTTTACTGTTTCCTCTGAAGACTTTCCATAATTTTAAGATTAACATTTTGAAAGAGGCACTTGCCTACAGAACTGAATGTGTGGTGGGCTCCTATAATTAAAAGCAAGTCTCTAAAGCATGGTGAGGTTATAAAAGGAGGAATATGTCATACTTTAGAGACTGTGCTAGAGGGGGAAGAGACCGGTTCTCCCACTTTTCCCAAGCTATGCTTTTGTCCAATCTTCTTTCTGAATTTGTTGTTCTATGCATCCAGTGTTACAAGCTGCTTTTCAGTAGAATCTTATTTGCAGACCATTTTTAGTTTACAAGTTACTCATATTCTGATTTCTTGTCTCCCCTTCAAGTCCTCTCTAGATCATTTAGGGCATAAATAGACTCACCAGGAACTCTTGGAGTCATAGATAAAGTAAAGATGACTCTTCATCTCACAGATCTTTAAGGGAGCCCAGTGGCTTCATGGTCCTGATGGCATTATGTGAATGCCCATGTAACAAGCCCAGCTCAAAACAGTTCATTAAAAGCAAAATATTACTTCTTCCTCATTATACTGCCTAGGCAATTGCTCAAAGAGAGACAAAGTAAACACCCAACAATGTCCAAAGCAGTGTTCTCCAGTAAAAAGCTGTATTTTCAAATGTGAATTAGGCAGAGAGACTCCAGCATGGCTTTCTGTGGCTTATCTGGAATGGAAAAGAAGGCCTGAAGTGAGGCTGGGACACTGCTGCCCCAGACACAAGCTTCACAGGCTAGCTTACACCACAGGTTCAGTGCGGAAAGCAGGGTGTGTTTGCGTGTCTTTTATAAGGTAAATAAACTTGTCTAGTAGTAAAACACAGCCTAGTCAGTATTTAGTCTCTAATCAGATGGGCAATGCTCCTTCCTTTGGGGGAGTTTATAATTCACTGGAGAAAACACAAGAGGTGTGACTGGCTGCTCCTTCATGTATGGAAGAATTTGATGTCCCAACGGTGACTTTGTAGATTTTGTGATTTTGTGACTTTGTGATTTTGTAGATTTCTATGGGAGGAACAACAAATATTAACTGATGCTAAGATTTCCTGGATTTCTGACAGCATAAACATAAATGTCTGTTTCTTCCCTAGGCAACTTTGAACAGAATGAGAGAATTTTATTTCTAATACCTAAGCTTGTTACAGAAAATTTTTTACAATGAGTAAGAGAATGACAGAGCACATTCTTTGATCTGTTTTCTCCAAAGTCCTCAAGTAGCCTAATCTCTCTCCTACAGTTATCTCAGAGATAACTGTGAAGGCTTAAGTCCTTCTGGAGCTCCCCATGACCAGATCTGGGACAATTTGATTAACAAAATAAAAAGTGATAGTAATTGAGTATAACAATAAAATAAAATACCCAAGTGTCTACCTTGATGTAAGCAAATAATGGAGTAAATAAACGAAAGGGCTGTTCTTTCTTACAGTAGAATACCAAAAAAAAAAAAATTAAATGGAGAAGAGCTGTACCCTGGTGGCCTAGTAGATGAGGCCTTTGGACAGTCTACATATATCTCAAGGACCCAGGTTTGAAACTCAGTGTGAGGGAAGCAACCAAGATGAAAAACTAAATAAAATAAATGAATGTTGTTTCCTCCTCTTTCTGCCTGCCTGCCTACTTGCCTTCATTCCTGTCTGTACCTTTTCTTAAAAAAAATATAGATAGATAGATTAAAAAAAAAAAAAATATATATATATAGAAGGAATGATGAAAATAAAAAGCCACTTTTCTGGCAAATGCCACTGTAATAGTTATTATAATTTCTTACCGCAAGTAGGAGCTAGAATTAGTGGGTGATGTTATCATGAAAAACAGGCGTGTGTATAAAATATACAAATATTTAAATAGAATATTAAAAATCTATTCCCCTCAAGATATTCTTAATTATAAAGGAAAAATATTAACTTTAGAGAATTGAAACATGGCAGACATCCCTTTAAATTAGTTATTAAAGTTAGCACCACCATGATAAGGCATAAATGTCATGTATCCACTGGTGTGAGGCACAAAAGTGGCTGAACTTCTGTGGTATTCTTGTTAAAAATGCACAACCCTAACTAATCAAAAACCAGACAAATTCTAACAGAGACTTTCTATAAAAAACAGACCCATATTTTTTATAAACAACCATAAGCATTTTGAATTGAAGAGATTAAGAGACATGACATCTAATGTAATGTGGAATCTTGGACCAGAAAAGGGACGTTACTAGACCAATTTGTGAAATTCAAATGAGATTTATAAATTTAAAGATCTGTAACTGCATTATGTTAATGCTAAAATTCTGATTTTAAAAGTTGTCTATGATTATGCAAAATGATAAAATTAGGGGAAACTGAATGAAAGGATTATGGAACTTGATGTATCTTTGCAACTTTTTAAGTCTAAAATCGTTTCAAAAGAAAACTTAAACAAAAATTTCTTCTGAATTCTTTGAAGGTATTCTTTCACTTTTAAATTTATGCAATGAAATAAAAAAGAAATATAGAAATATACAGAAGATAAAAACTTAGTATGTGACATGAAATATTTTGTAGCGTGTGTTAGGTATATCATTTATAATTGACTTAGGTTCATTTTAATAAAAAGTTGGATGTTGAACATTTGATTAGTAATTTAATGGTTTAACATGACTTTAAATCTGTGGAAAATAATCTTCAATTTATGTAATTTGGACTTATGGCAACTTTTCTAGAAAAGCAACTCGCTAATATATTGAGAATGATCTACCAACTAATCACATTGATCAGGGACTAAATGCATTGAAAAGAATATGACTTTCAGGGAGATATTAGTATCATCTTGATTTTTTTCTGATTACCAATTATCAATGATTTACATAGTTAAATTTAACAATAGCTGATATGTAGTTTTGTGCTAAAGGGCTTTTTGGTGTGCTAAAGGGCTTTTTGGTATGCATCATTATTCAAGAATGCAATGATTAAAAATAATAGAAAAGAAAGACAAGGTCTAATTCAATTCTGGATTCTGAGAATAACTTTCAACCCTAAAGTCTCAGAATCAAGGAACATTCTTTGGGCAAATTTATTACCTGAAAGAACACTTTTGTTCTTTCAGAAGCCTGCATTATAGAACCAGGGAAGATGTATGAGAACATGCCTGACTCTCCAAAAGGAAACTAAATTGGGCGCAGATGCAATTCCTGTCCAATTTGGGTAATGAATGTATTCCCAATTCCTATTGCATTTGGAAAGTGCAGAGGTGTTACTACCAGGGAATAGGAATGGAAATAGTATGATATTTTGTGATTGTTAGTATGTGTGGAGGTGTAAGTCATTTACAACGGTCAAATGAATATATGAATTGTGTAAAAATGCTGATTACTTTTTTTTGGCGGCACTAAAGATGGGTAGAAGTTAATATTTATATGGTGCCTGCCATAGGTTAGGTTCTGGGCTATACACTTTCCACATTAACACTTGCAATTATCACAACAACTCTATAAAGTAGGTACTGCTAATAATATCCATTTTTACAGTTGAAACTGAGGCACAGTGATACTCTAACTTGACAAGAAGGTAAAACTGAGCCATCTGGCTCCAGAGTTAGGCTTTTAGCCACTATGCTATCTTTAATGTTCTTTAGGGTTTGCTTCCTGGTATGTATTATGTACACTTTTCTGGCCACGTGCTATCAATTTTCTGTTGTTCTGGATATATAGTAATTATAATCAATTTTTCAATAATAATCTTATTTCTTTTGTTTGCATGCTATATTCATTTTAGGATATTGAAATTGCATCTCAGCCTGTATTTTACAGCATACCTGCCATCAGAGTTCTAGCATCATCCACTGCCACCTTGTTCCTTCCTTTATTCCCATCCTTCTCTCACCTCCCTGGTAACTAGAGTCTTATGTCCTGTGGATTTTATTAGAGTTTGTCTTTTTGGTTTTTTTTTTTTTTTCTTTATGTTACACATAAGTTTGAAACCATCCTGTCCTTTTTTTCTTTCTGTACATTCATCATCGTATAAGTATTTGGTAGAAATTAAATCACTTTATTCCCAGAGCAAGTGTGTGAATATCAATGTCTCTATTTTGCAAATGGAAGTTAATTAACAGTCCTAGGTCAGAGAGCTAATAATTAGGCAAGGTGAGAGCCAATATTAGAGATATTAAAGCATATCGATTCTTCATCTGGATAGTTTTCTAATAAATCTTACAGCAGGGATCTCAGGAAGAACACTGGTTAAATATTCCCAGGACAGAATAGATCTGAAGTGTAGAGAGTCTGGTATGCTAATTTCATCTCTAGTATAGCACCTGGACATTTTACTAATCTACTTTATCTAAATCTACTTGTATCATTTAAATTGGCCCAGTGAATGTAAAAATACCTCTCTGAAATGTACATAAAAGATAGAGTTGTACCAATGTAAACCATCTGATACTGTTTGAGTATGAGTGGAAAGCTTTGCTCTTTTTTTAATTAAAAATACTTATTATACTTCTTTAAATTTTATAAGTAGTTTGAACTAATCTAAACCTTAAAAGGAATCTTGCTCTAGAATGGTTTAGCACTACTTTTTTTTTTTTTTTTTTTTTTAATGCTCTATGCTAATTCTGGAGAATGTAGCTGATTACTATTTTCCCACCAAATCTGTTCCCCTTTTTCTTTTATGCTGTGGAATTTTTGATGAATACAAAGCCACACCGCTTGGAGTTGATGTCCTAGATGCCCTTGCAACCAGGTGTGGCCATGCAAATAAGCTCTATTTAGAATGTAAGCAGAAGGGATGTTTGCAACTTCTATGCAAAAAAAACTGTCTGCCCTGGTCTTCTCTTCTTGTGAGAGAAAGCAGAGCTGCCAAACTGACCTGCCAGACTGTGATGCCAAATTTCTTCTGAACAAGGTTGTCACTGTATTTAAACAACTACTCTTTTCCACATTCTCTCAAGTATTCTGATGACAGAATTGTTTCCTGCATTTTGACAAAGATATTTTGTTGTTATAGCAGTTTACCTTTTATCATAATATAATCTATCAGAACCAAATATAATTTTCAAGTGGTCACCTATTAATCCAGAATTTAAGTATTCTGAGAACAACTGTTGCCTAGAGATCTCCTAGGTTCATTAGTTTATGAGCAGAAATATTGCTATTCATTCAACTGTGATTTTTCAATGATCTGTGTAACTTACCATGCATTCATTAAAATTATGTGGTAGAATAATGTTTAGTGATACAGAAAGAAAGATGTTTATTTTTAAGTGGGAAGAAGAGTTACAAAATGGTTAGTGACACTTGTTTTATAAGTCAATCTCACTATATTAAATGATATTCTTTTTTTGCTTAAAATTGCATTCATAATACTTTTCTTCAATGAATTTTTAATTTTTATTAAAAGTCTAATGTCGAAACAAGTTGAATAAATATGTTATGTATAGATGAATATGTACATATATACATCTGCACATACATACGTATATATGTACATCTATAAAACAAATAGTTTTCTTTAACAAATGAAACTCAAAAACGCAGTGGCTCAGAGAACTGCAGGTTTGATTCTTGCTCATGTAACAGAGCAGAGTGCAGGTTCCTGATCAATTGGTGGTGGCTCAACTACATGAAACCATTCAGGGGTTCAGATTGGCAGAGGTTCTGTCATATTGAACAAGTGACTTCCAAGTCACCATGGTCATCCTTATTCCCAACAGTAGGAACCAGGAAAGAACAGGGAGAAATGTGCATGGCAGGTTTTGAGGGCCAGGTCTGGAAGAGGCACACATTCTACTCACATTTCATTTGTCAGAACTCGTTTCCCACATCTACCTGCACATCATCCTCATTAACCTATGAGGTAATATCATTATTAATCCCAGCTATTCCTTCAGGTTAAACAGATGGTTGAACTGTATGACTTTTAATTTTAAATTCTTAGACTATTTTTTTGGTGGAAATTTAGTGCTGCTAAAAGATAATTGGTCAATTTGCCTATCAATTTTCTTTTATAAAGAGCAGGGAATGCAAATCTTCTTTTCCCTCCCTCCAAAGACTCAAAATTTGACTTGCTTTTTTTTTTTTAAGCTTTGTAACAATCATATTGATTTACTTTGTCATTATGATCTAAGTTTTATTTCCAAGCAAGTGGCACCTATTATTTATAGGTCAGGGAAACAGTTGACATTCAGTCTTAACTCAGGGGTAAAAATAATGAATTGTAAGATTGGTTCGTGGTGAATAAATTAGTTTTGAATTCATGGAATTCAAGAATTGGATATTTTCTTTAAGTCCAAGATTGCTGTCTCCCTCTGTTTGCCTTTTGGTTTATAGACCATATGAAGTCCGCTTTTTGCATCCTCATCTCCACCCTCTTCCTTTCTACACTCTCCTCAAGTAAAAGAGTAACTTGTTAAAATACTCAATACAATCCAAAGAGTTATGTGAGACTTATTTCCTATGGTGATGGTAACAACAAACTTCTTCTGATGAGAGGTAAGTCACAAGTCCCTTTCATAAACAACTTCTTCCTCTCAACCCTTCTGTAATATCCTGGTGACAGAGATGTTTCCTGCATTCTGACCATATTATTGGGATGATAACACAGAGGGAATAGGTTAAGAAACTTGAAATTATGAGTCAGGAGTGATAAATATCTTTGAATCTTTAAGAGTTAAGGATAGGAAAAAAATTAAGAACAATGTTTTGAAAGCTAATTTGTATCTCAGAGGAAAGGTAAATCAGACTCTGAATGCGTGGCTTAAACAAATGGAAAAGTAAGTCAGTGGATAATCTAACTCTCTAGAACCTATACTAGAACTTCGTACTCCTTTCTCTATATAATCATCTCTATTATTCACATTTTTTTCTTTTCTTTTCTCTTTCTCCAGTTCCTGACTTTCTTGTCTGTTCCTCTTTCACAACTATTTTTTTCCTGGTTCCATCCTCAACTATTCGTACATTTTTCTCATACCTTAAGGTTTGAGATTATTTACATCATTCCATTATTGCAATACAATGGAAAATCTAAAATACGTACATTTATTAGCAAATATTCTAGGTACTAAATATCAGTGGCCTTGTTATGTCCTGGGTGTCCAAAGATGAAAGTCTTTCCTGATCTCAAATAACTTACAGTCTCTTTGGTGATATACTTCTAATCTCGGGGTGTGTGAAGGGAAAAATATAATCTTTGCTTGAGAAAACCAGGGAAGATATCCCAAAGAAGGGGACACAAGTGTGGAACTTAAAAGATAAGTAGGATTTTACCAGGTAGAGCAAGAGAAAACCTTTCAAGCGGAGGGAACAGCATGTAAACTTTTGTTTCTTAAAAAATTTTCCCAGGGCTAAACGAACACCATTAAGAATGATCACAGAGAAAAGTATTTTCTTCCTTATCTATCATGAGATCTGTTACCCTGACTAAGGATGTTTAAGCAAGATTTTCTGTCCAGAACCCAGTTATCTAGAATTCCTATCATTTGAGAACATGGCTAAGCACCAAGTAATAAGTGAACAAAACTCTCTGAGTAGTAAATAATTTTATTACGAAGTTTCTCAGTTTATTGAAGAATCACTGTGTTGGGGCCTTTTTCTGAGTAGTATGGACACATCTTAGCAAAGCAAATCAGAGGCAGTGACATGGGAGGAGGCTATGGGAAGGGTCTAGAGGTAGGGTCTATTTCAGGCAGATTTACTAAGAGTAATAAGATGTAATATGGAAGTAATCAGAAAAAAAACTAGCAGTGGGCTCAGAAGCTTCAATTATAGTTATCCAGGAACACTGAGTGAAAAGGCAAAGAAGTTGTCGTACTTCAGTCAACTCAGCAAACTTAACTAATTTCACTTATTCATAATGATGATAATGAGTCACTTACAAAGGAGAAGAAATTCAGTTCTGTGTGCTCTTAGAAAGTAGTTTATAATTAGTTTTACAAAGATTGTTCCTTAAAGTAGTTAAATTTTTCTTTCAAAACGTAATGATATAACCCCAGTCTTCTATTCAAATCTATCGATTCCTTGTCAAGTTTTATGGTTTTACTGAAAATCATTACAATTTACATTTCGTCTCTTTGGCGCATCCTGGTGGCTTAGCGGATAAGACCACTGGGCACAGTTCACATACATCCGAAGGATCCAGGTTCGAGATACTTGGTGAGGGAGGA
This sequence comes from Solenodon paradoxus, assembly GCA_004363575.1. Classification (NCBI taxonomy): domain Eukaryota; kingdom Metazoa; phylum Chordata; class Mammalia; order Eulipotyphla; family Solenodontidae; genus Solenodon; species Solenodon paradoxus. Next base: position 254,094 of record RJWH01000323.1, on the reverse strand, counting down.
CAATCAAGATGAACAACTAACTAAATAAATAAATGTTTCTCTCTCCTCTCTTGCTGCCTGTCTGCCTCAGCTTGCCTTCATCTCTGCCTGTACCTTTCCTTTACAACAACGACGACAAAAGGCTTTCTTTCCTTTTTCTTAAAAAAACAAAACAAAACAAAAACAAAAACAACAACTGTTTTTATTGTCTTTGCTTCTTAACTCAAGCAGTTGGCTGGCTTGTCCAGGAAAGATACAGGCACTTGAGCCTATTCCTGTCCATCGGAACCAGTTTGAAACAAGGAGATGTGGTGAGAACAGAGGGTCACTTTGGAGGGCCAGTGTTTGTGAGGAAAGAGCACATTATACCAGACTGTTCTACATTTCATTTCAATGGAAATTAAGGCATTTCAAATCCAGTCTACATTTAATTATTGTTTTTTATTGTATAAAATAATAATGGTTAATGTGAAGGATGCTGGCAAGCTATCTCTTAAATTGGAAAATATCATTGACGCTTTAGCATGGCTACTCCTGAATATGTTGCAGAAAACCAGACCCTCCTTTGCCACCTCTTTCTGGGATGTTTCCCATTACTTACTCTCTTGCTTTGACTAATTAAGGACAATACAGCAAATATTTAGTGCTCTGTGGGAGAAACATGCAAGGGAATGGGAATTGAGGCACAGATGAAAAAGGCATTTTCTTGCTCCTCCAAGAGTTTGGTGGAGAGAACAGATGTTCACAGAGAATTCAGGTCAAGGTATAATGTGAATAGTATGATATAAGCTACAAACAAAATGTCATTGGAACAGAATGGAGTATGATTATTTTTGGCCAGGCAGTCAATGGCTTAAGAGTTAAGCCAGGGAAGATTTTGCGAAGAAAGAATCTAAAGCTGGGTTTTGAGCACAGCCATGACTTCAACAGGGAATGATGTTAAAGAAGGCTCTTCAGGGTTAAGAGGGCAGTGAGCATGAAAGCAGCAGGTTCTGAAAGCACAGGGCAGGTTTCAAGAATATGATTTTAAGGTGCACAAGAAATGGGAGGGATATTGTGGGAAGAACATCTGGAAAGGTAGGCTGGGCCAGGTCACTGGGACCTTTCAGTGCTGTGTCTAGGGCTTCACATGGGCAGTTCGGTGCAAGGAAGAACAAAACTTGTTGGTTGGGAATTATATTCAGTGTTCTTTTCTTTTTTCTTTTCTTTTTTTTTTTAAAGGAAAGTCACAGGCAGGAATGAAGACAAGTGGGCAGGCAAACAGGAAAAGAGAAGCAGCAGCAGCATTTATTTTTATCTTTATTTAGTTGTTCACACTGCTTGCCCACCCCCAGACCCGGCACTGGAACCCGAGGGTATGAGGTCTGTGTTCCTGTGGAGGTGATTGACCCCACTGCTCTTCCACCAGGGAGTGCCCAGTGTTTCTGTATTTTAGCCCAAAGGAGAAAAGCATCTGCCTGCTCCTTCCACATTATTCAAGAAACATGGAACAGGAACTTAGAGGAGAAGCAAAAAGCTCTCTAGAACCTTTCTTCCATTCTTGTGTGTCACAGTGACAGGGGCCTGTGACGGAAACTCCAGTGGCCTGTGTTTGGCTTGTCTGAAGCCCTCTTCTCCACTACAATGTCCCCTTCTACACCAGAGGGCGGTCGTCTTCATTCTTGAGCTCCAGGGGCCTTGGCCACCTTAACCACTCCTTCAGAGTGTTTTGCTTAATGAACAACTGCTTCCAGCTCCCTGAACTAGATGATAAATTCCTGAAAGCCATGAGTCAGTTGTCATGCTTCTTGTGTTTACCTCCCACCCTGACTCCATGCAGTGACAGACACATCGTAGGCTTGCAAAGAGCAGGACTTAGTAAGTATATCAGCTGATAGTCTTCCCCACAAAAAGACTGATTGAAAGAAAGTATGTGTTGTGTAGCAAACTATTCAATTCTTTAAAGATTCCTAGGAAGAAAGCTCTAAGTAGTCAAATGCTGGGATGTTTTCTTTAAATTAGCATAAGTGGTTACATGAGTATTTTTAGATGCTAACAAGGTACAAAGCCCTCCAGAGTGTCAACGGCTCCTTATACCCACTTCTTGGCCATTATTTTACCAGGCCTTAACTCATAGCTTTGAATTAATTCTTCCCTTTATTGGGAAGGCCAGGAAAAATTACAAGGCCAGGAAAAATCATGCTGGCTGTTTAATCAGAGGGAGTGCTGGAAAATTAGGGGACATTGATGATGTGCTTATATGAAAGGGTCTGAATGAATACGAACCAGACATGTGGAGAATGTGATCATGTCAATCCCAAGTCTGGCTCTAAAATAAACTCAAGGAAAAGGAACATCTGAAGCACTCTCTTATTCACAGAATCACACAACTTTTGTACATTCGGTTTCTCATGGAGTCTTTTAAATCATTCTTTCCCAAATATAAAGAACATTCTAAATATGTCATGTTTGTGGTATAAGAAACTGAATTGAGGTGTAAAAGGATGCATCTAGTGCCAACATTTTTTTTGTGCTAGCCTTCTTACTTAAAAATATAAAATCTGAGTTCAAGGAAATGCGAGAGAAAAAATTTACCTTGCACTCACAAAAGGTGCAGAACTAAGAAAACTAGTAGTAAGATATTACTAGCCTTCTTGCTATATCACATGTGACAAGGAATGTAAAATTATGGCATTCAGAAAGAAGGCAATTTAAGAGCTGTGGAATCTTTTCCCAGAGGCCCTGAAAGTGATGTCTTTAGTGGAAGCCCTAACTAAGGATAACTTCCTTGCTCATACCCAGCCTTGGTATCAATTACCAGGTCAATATTTCAGCACCTGGGTAAGAGAGCCACATGGTACAAGGCCTAATGAATTAAAGGAATACCTATTTCTGGCCTTTGGTTTAGGAATAGTTTAGAGGAAGGTTTCTGGAGTCATAACCTCTGAGAACACTGCTGCCTTAATCCAACAGGCTTTCCAGCCTATTTTCATTTTGATTACAGAGACCAGAGCTTTCTTTGTCATCTCTTTCTGGATTGTTCCCCATTGCTCAGTCTCTTGCCTTGACTAACTTAGGGCCTTTTAACCAATATTCATTTAGTACTCTACGGAACACAAGCTAGGGACTGAGATGAATAAGGAACAGAGATGAATAATGTATTTGTTTATGCTTTTCAATGTATTTAGAGGGAAGAAAAGGATGTTTACAGAGATTTTAGTACAAGTAACTCTGACTTGTAACTCATCCTCTTATCATATGTATCTTCTCATTGATTAGTAACTTAGTAGTTATCCAGGATGGACCATTTTGCCCAATAGGGATAGTTTCTTAGAGGAGCGTACCATTGAGCTCAGGGAAAGAGAGATATAGTAGAGGGGTCTGGAAGCTTATTTATATCTCTTATTGGGCAGTGGGCTTTATCTTGCTTATGTTTATTGATCCAGTTCTATAGGCAGTGATTTCACATAGAGGTTTCCCAGTAATAGCAGCGCATGTCGATAATGCTAACAACCATTTAATGAAAATTCATGATATGCCCAAGTTTTGCAAATGTTTTTCCAGTAAGTCAATATCATAGTTCTCTGAGGTAGGTATCACAATTTTCATTTTTCAGATGAGTTTTGAGAAGTCACACACCCAACATAGTATCTGAATAACGTGTCCTCAATAACCATCTCTTGGATATGTTTGAGATTATTGAATAAATATTGATACTTAACCAAGTTGACACAGTTTCTGTCTGACAGAGTGAAGTTCGAACCCACTTCTCTCTGAGGCTAAAGTTCAGGGACATGAAAGTTCTCAAGTAAGGAGAGAAAATGCAATTGTTCTCCCATCCAAAGCTCATGTGGACAATTTTAGTGAGGTATCAATTAACTCCCTTATTCCCATATCATAGGAAGGTTCAGCAGTAGTCCTAGATTTTTGTTGCATATCATACATAAACCAAGGGCAGTCTTTATGTATATATGTATGTGTATGTATGTATGTATGTTTGTATTTATAAAAGAAAGGTACAGGCAAATAATGAGAGGAGGAGGAAGATGGGAAGAACCACTTTGTTTTAGTTATTCATCTTGGCTGCTCCTGCTGGCCCTGGGACACAAACCCAGGTTCTTCGGATGTATGTAGGTTTTGCCCAAATGCCACTCCTTCAGGGAACACTGCAAGGGCAATCTTTAGATAATGAAAATCTTTTTTTCCTGTGTTCTTTAATCTATTTATCCAACAATGAGCATCTGCTACATGCTAGGAGACTCTGAGACAAAGTTTTAAGACAGTTAGTTGTTTTGAGAAATTCCTTTTTTTGCAAAGAAGATAGACTCATGAACCAACAATTTTATCTCAAAGCTGAGATAAGACTATTGATCAGAATCATCTGCCTAGTTAAGATGTTTTGAAAATACACAGTATTTTTAGATATTTGGTATGCTAATGATAAAAGATTGTTTACCAAAGTGTCTGAAATGGTTACCAATGTAAGTAAGTGATGATCAGGGTGTGGAAAAAAGGGAAACTTGTACATTGTTGGTAGGAATTTACATTATTACAGTAACTTTGGGAAACTATATGGAGGTTCTTCAAAAAGTTAAAAATAGAACTACCCTAAGATGAGACAAATCTACTAATAGGTGTCTATCAGAAAAGCATGAAAACACTTACTCAGAATTATGTACTTACCCCTATTTTCGTTGTCGTATTATTTACAATAGTCAAAACATGGAAACAGCTAAGTGTCCATCCACTGATATGTGAATAAAGATGTGGTATAATGCACAATGGAATATGACAGCTATTTTTTTGAAAGATGAATTCTTGCCTTTTGCGACAACATGGATGAAGCTAGAGGGAATTAGGCTAAGTCTTATACATTCTTTGTTTTTCCTGAAATTTTTAATTCCTTTTTTTTCTATTCTCTTGGTTAAGTTTATAGTTATGCTTCGGTTATAATAAGTCTTGAATTTAATAGCTTACAGCTGTTCACTTTTTCAGAGAACTTCCCTTGGTTCGATTGAAACTGCTTCACCAGGGACATTGCCCCTTCCCACATAAGCCTGCAACTTATTGACTGACTGACACAGGGTGCAATAGACCAGCTTAACTCAAAATAGGTCAATTAACAGTCAATTTGTGATCTCTGTATCTCTCTATAGAGTGAGCATACAGCCCACACTTAGTTGAGTCACATTATTACTTAGCCTTTTTCCTCCCCTATATTGTTTCCCTCATCCACTGTCTCTGAAGAACATTTTGTTAGGACGTCTCTTATAAAAGAGTCCTCATCTCAGGTTCTGCTAATTTTATAGACTGCAAGTTGTGCCTCCACAAAATTCATATTTTGAAGCTCTAAGTCCCAATGCGATGGTGTCAGGAGATGGGTTCTTCATGAGGCAATCAGAATTGGATGAGGTCTTAGGGTGGAGTCCTTATGATGGAATTGATGTCTTTACCAGAAGAGGATGACAGACCAGAGTTCTTCCTCTCTCTTCATGTAAAAGCACCAAGAAAAGGCCATGCGAGCACACAAGGAGTCATCTTTTGGCAAGCCAGAAAGAGGACTCTCACCAGACACCAAATCTGTTGGCATTTTGAACTTTCAGCTTCCAAAAACTGTGAGAAATAAATGTGATTTGTTTAAGTTATCCAGTCTATACTTATATATCAGTTTAAACTGACGAAGAGAGCTAGGGATCTCAGCCTGAGATGCTGATAGAAGAGCATGAGTCTTAACCAAATCACTAATCAGAAAAATTATCTGCACACCTATGTTCATAGCAGCACAGTTCACAATGGTCAAGACATGGAAACAACCTAAATACCTATCGACAAATGATAGACAAAGAAACTGTTATATATACTCGTTGGAATTCCATGCAGCTGTTAAAAATGATGAAATCATGCCCTTTGCAACAATCTGGCTGAAACTAGAGGGGATCATGTTAAGAGAAATAAGTCAGAAAGAACAATAAAAGTGCAGGATGGTTTCACTCATATGTGGACTATAATGAAATGAAACAAATGAACAAACAAATCCCAACAAAATTAACAGGACACAAAATAGTGATTACAAGGGGGATGGGAGATGGAAAAGAAGGAGAGGGAAAAAGATGGTAGTAAAGGTCACTGAACTTTGGTAATGGGTGCAGTGTCAAAAACAGAATGAGATGCAACTTCTGTATCCTAAAATGAATATAGCATTGTAAACAAAAGAAATAATAATAATAATTTTAAAACAGAGAAAAAAAAGATTGCTGATGAAAAATCCAATTATAGTCTTATTGGGGGTATGGGGGGAATCTGTTAATTGGGGGAATGGAAGTCATCTATTAATTGTCCCTGAAGTTTTTAGCTTTTTTTTTCTTTGGATTTTCTAAAATTTTGTATACTCAGTACGCTCTTTTGGCCAAACAACTCCAGTCTTTCTTAAACTCCAGAAGTTTTCTTGAATTATTTCTTCAACTGTTTATTACAACTTCTTTGTTTCTTCATTCTTTCTAAAATTACTATTGAATGCACCATGATTTGCCTGGTTTTATCTTCGATATTTCTTAACTTTTGTTCTTTTAGTTTCCTTTTTTAACTCTCTACTTGCTTGGAAGGTTACAATTTTACTTTCATCTTGGTCCATCTCTCTTGGGCAGTTGACTTTTTTCCTTAAATGTGAAAAATCCTTAACTCTTCATTTGCATTTATGAACCAAATACTAGGTTGTTTTTATTGTTATGATTGCTTTCTGTTGATTCTGTTTGCCAAGCTCTCTTACTGTTTGGGGTTCATGGAGAAGAAGAAGAAAATGTGGTCTGTTTCAATAGTGGATATTTAATAGGCTGATGATGCATACCAATTTAAATGGGACAGCACCGTTTTTTCCATATTTCCTGACTCTTCTGTCATTTTCATACAAATGGCAATTTTGTTCCATTTTTATCAAACCCAGGCTGACTTTAGCATGGGGCAAAGGGGACAGTTGAGTTGCCTCAGGCCCAGTCTGCTGAGGGGATCCAAAGTAGCTGTCCCTTCTGCCATTCACTGAAGATGGCCCTTGCTGGTGCTGACTGCAGGGCGGGGATGGGCGGGGTGGCTGTGGCCACTACTGCTGTTCCCACTGCTGTCTCCCACTGTGAAAAAACCCCCAACTCCCATGTGCCTGTTTCTTTAAAGGAAGCAGAAGGCTGCAGTATGGCGGAACCACAGATAAGTACTATGGAGGTTATTTCTGGCACTGCGGAGGTTCTTTTGGGCACTTTAGGGGTACTGGGCATTTCTGGCACTGGGATGGTTAAAGAGGCATGTGTTTTAGGCAGGGCAGTTAGAGGAGGTTGCATAGGGGCACCAAAGTTGGTTTTTGCCTGAGGGACCAAGATTCCTTAAACCAGTCCTGGCCATTTGTATGGAATCCCACAGGACCACACATCACTACCATTGGATCACCAATGGGCATTGCATAGTACTTACTTGTTGTTGGCCTGGCTGCTCTGCTCCTGCTTGGATTGCCTCACCTCCTCCCCTTCCCTTAGTCACCATCCAATAACCCCTTCCCATTTTTCAAACCAATGTCCATTTTTGTCTGCCTATTAATTAACTATAATAATTGTCATCCTCAGCCTACTCTTGTTGTCATACCTGCTAATGCTGCGTTTGGAGACTCTCCTGGCCCTAGAGAGAATAACTACAACTTCTATCTATGCGTGGTCTTCTTATAGGTCCCTGACTGTGACTTCTCTCAATAAATCCATTTCTGTCTTCAATTCTTAGTACAGTTATGAATGTGGCTCCTTTCATACATCTTTATTGTAGGTCTATGGGATGTCTGGGATGGGAGTGAAGTAAGCAACTGTGTGTAGTCTGTCCTCCTGAAACAAAACTTGATCTTTGCCATTTTATAGTTCCTGAATCTTAGGCACAGAGAGATTAAATGCTGTGTCTATTCACTAGGAAGTGGTGGAGCTGAAAACTAAAATCTGAGGGCAGAGAGCAACAATTCTGGTTTTCTCTTAGTCTAATAGTCTTTCTGTTTCTCTGCCTCTTATCCTCAGTTCTTATTAGTGGAATTCAGTACAGCTGAACAGGATTGTTTACAAGCAAATTTTTGAACATATGCCTCATTAGAGCCAGATGTAAGCATGGACAATGCATTTGTATTTGCTTTGACTGTTTTTCCCAATTCACTGTCAATCTCAGTCTTGTCTTCGTCTTCACAGAAATGTTAGAGGTAAATGATGTTGAAAGTTTTTCATTTTAAAAACCAGTGAAAATCTTTTTCAGTAAGCACTTTAAAATAAATTAGTTGGCTGATGGGGGGAGCACCTTAACATTTTTTTCATTATGATATGTGAACATCAAATTTATTAATGCCCACTTTGGTTCTATTTCTGAAACTTAATTCTGTGTGCACTTAGGAAAGTCATATAAATTATTTTTGTCTATTGTAAAGTCAAACATGAACCTCCCTTAATCTCATTCATTTCCATTGATATTTTTCCTCTTGTGTCCAGTTTTTGTACCCATCAACTATTTTTAAAAGCCAAAACATGGAATTATGAGTGTTATTACACACACAAGACCTATTAAACAAAGTAGATCAAAATTTCTCATTTTTAGTTTCAAAAAGTCATAGTCAATGTTATCAGAGAGAAATAGGTGTAATGTAGGTATTCCCTTTGAGTTAGAAAATCTGATGGCAGAGAGTAACAATTCACTGACTCAGTGAATAACTATCTCTTACTATGTCCAGGCATTGTTGGAAAAATTGGAATAAAAAACATAGATAAAATTATAAACAACTAGTGGAGGAGACAGACAAAAGTCAAATAATAGAAATGTATAATGCAATACTGAACAAGGAGAAGTTCCATGAAAGGAATGTTCACACACAATATCATTTATTATCAAGAGAAGGCTGGACACTTAAGATGAACTCTAAATGTAAGAGAGCAGGGTGGAAGGGAAGAGAGTTTTATGTAGAGGTAATAGAGAGTGTAATTTCCCCACAGAGGGCAGAAAGAAAAATCCGGAACAGTTGGAGAGCCAGGAAGCATCCTAAACACAAAGGACCTGGGGTATGGGCACTATGGGAAGGCACTGAAGGGGAAGTCTGACTGGATTTGTGTTCTAAAAAATCACACAGAGCAGAGTGAGAGGCACAAGTCAGAGACAGGCTGTTACCCATCTTCTGTTGAAGACAGAAAAAGAGTGGAAGAGCATGATGACAGGATTAGGGTAAAACAAAAAGAGAGACATGTGAGTGATAAGGCTAGAAAGGTAGGTTGGGTCTAGATTATATATAGCCGTGAACCTAAGGAAGTAGGATTTTCTTCTCTCAACAGTGGACTCAGGAGATTCAGAAGATTAAAGTGAATTTATGTATGGCTCTAAGTTTTTTGTTTTTGTTTTTTTGAGAATGGATATATATATATATTTGTGTGTGTATACATGTATATATAATTATATTTAGCCATGTAAAAGAGAATAACTAGCTATCCATTCAATACTATAATACCTATGTAGCGTTTGTGAAAAGTACTGTGGCAAAGAAAACCTTATTTCAAACAGAGATTCATAATGGGACATTTAGCCAACAACCCTATAGAACAAAGAGTGGGCAGGTATTTAAATGAGTGTAAAGTGAAATATTGAAAATGATGTACAGTCACCTCCCCACCCCGGTGAACCTAGACCTGGGATGGGCCGGCCCACTGCGTGTGTGGTGCTCTTCCATGTCACACAGTACCAGGGCCCCAGAGCAACAGGGTCAGGGGCCGGGGAGTCCGGCCAGGTCTGTTCCCTGCTGGATTGGCTGCTCTGGCTTTTCCTCTCCAAGCAGAGTGACACAGATGGCATAGGCTTAAGGCAGAGAAACAGAAAAGAAAGTACCAGAAAAAGAGTTTCAGAAACAGAGAGACTGCCTCAGAGAAGGTAGTTAAGAAACACTTGTTGAACAAAGGAAGGCTGTATAGGGAGTGAACTTCCATATAACTGAAAAGTTCTTGGTGATACCCCTAGAGTTTCAATTTATAGCTGTGGGTTTTTCCTTGTGTCCTGCAGACCTTAAAGTAATGCAGCTGAAAGATTAATTCAGTCTTAGGTGTTTTCTGTCATTGGTTGGACATCATCGTAGAGTTATTTTAAAAGAATTTAATCCACTTGCTCAAGGACCTCAGAAGCTGCAACTTCCTCCTGATGGCTGTGTGAACGACTGATCGGGTTCTCAGTCCTGGTGCGATTGCCACAAGGATGCCTGCTGCTTCCTCCCACATGACTCCTTGGGTAGCACGGAGAATAGTCAGGGAGCCAAAAGTACCTGTGAAAAAAGGGCACACCTGACAGTTTACACTTTGGGGCTAGATTGCAGGCGTGAGGAAAGGAAGTTTGAGAAGATGTTACTAGATGTCTCTCAGTTTAACAAGGATTTCTTGTTGAAAATGTTTCCAGTGAGAAGGGCGGTAGCTTATTGCTTGTCAGTAGGCAATCTGGCAGCTGCACAAGCTGAAGGACGTCTCTGGTCACACACATAAGACATCTTTATATTTCTCTGTTTCTCATAGAAACAGAAACATGCAAAGGAAATTAAAGAGCATGACTGTGCTGCAACACCTCCCTACTGCTTCTCATCAAAACACATAATTAGCTGTTAGTCGCTACAAAAAGGGTACAGAAATGGGAGAGGGGGAGAGTAGAGTCGTTCTGTGCCTACTAATATGACCCGAGGCAAGTTACTTCATATTTCTGTATCTTGGATTCATCATCTAAAAGCATTAGGAAGTAATATGATGATTCACAAGTCTACATTTTAGCCCAGATCTCTCTCTACCTTTATGTTCACCTGCCTCTTGGACATTCTGTAAATATTTCATGAGCAACTTAAATTCATTTTATCCAAAAATGAATTCATTCTCACTCATAAATCCAACAAAACAAAGCACTGTGCTTCCTGCAGTTTTCCTAGGTTGGTGAATAGGGCCCTTTCCAATCAATCCCATAAGCCAGAATCTTGGGCAGCTTTGCTGACTTCACTACATCTTCAGTTCATCACCATGTCCGATTAATGTTAGCCTCTATCTCTCCACTTCTTTCCATTTTCGTTGTTACTGTACTCATCCAAGTGCTTAACAACTTTCTGTGTATGCAACTTATCTCCTGCCGGTTGCCTATTGTGTCTTATATTGAGCTTCATTGCATTGCTTTTAGTTCTTGAGATGTTCCCTTAACTTGATAAAAATCATAGAAGAAAGGTACTTTCTTAGAAGAAAGGTAAAAGCAATGTGTCACTGCTATCCCAAGAGCAAGAGTTTTCAGAAGGAGATTCTGAAAAATATCTTTTCTCTGGAGGTAGAACATTTTCTTGACTTCAGTATGGAGAGGTCTTTGCTCACCCTATAAAAAGCTGAGGATGTACTGGAAGTCAAGTATCCCTCTCCCACCCCTGTTGGTGTATGAGAAGGCTGCCTAAGGTCATAGATTGTGTACTTTGGGGAAGTTGCCTAATTTCTTTAAGTCTTTATATATTTATCTACAACATGAGGGGGCTAGAAAAGACCATCTCTAGCATCTCTTCCAACTGCAATATAGTTTGATTTTTACCTTGTAATGCACTCCTTTCCTCTGTAAGACTTTTGTTTTCTTTTTATTACTCTCTCCTTTGCCTCTTCCTCCCACCTCTCTAAGTGTATTAGTTAATGGTAAAAATGAGGATTGAAAGATTTGGAGAAAAGTAGATAAGAATGTTTATATTACCTGTCTTATACTTTGTTTTTTGATCTCCTGATTTCTGTTTTCAGAGGCTTTATCTAACATTACAGATATTCTAAGATTTTTTTCAGTGACCCAATTTAGACCTGCTTTTTAACTTGCAGGCCTTGTTTCAGCCACACCATCTAATAGCAATTACATTGTTGTTGTTTTGCCAGAAACCTTGGTTCTAGTCATCAACTTTAGCTTTATGCCCTTATAAAGATAGATAATCAAAGGCACACAGGTCTATCTAGGTATCTTTCAAACAAAATTTAAAGACGTTTATAAATAGTGAGACTTCCATTGGGATGAGTTTGCCTGATGTTTCAGTCCTCCCAAGGTGCCATCTTGGTTCAAGACTCTGAATTTCTGTCTCATTCCTGATAACACTGATTCCTTATCATTGTTTACATGTCAGCTTAAAAATCATCTCCTTGTAAAAGATCCCCTTTATTGCTCTGATTAAATCAGTTTTCCTATTCCTCCTACTTCACATTGCTGTTTCATTATTATTGCAGTATTTATCAGTGACTGAAATTATGGTGTTAATTGTTTCATGTTTTTTTTTTTTCCCCTTCACTAAAATGTAACCACTGGAAGGTGGGACTCTATTGTGTTCTGCTATATATCCAACAGTTATGACAGTATGTGCATGAAATTGATGCTGAATAAATGCCATGATGAGTGAATGATATTTTGGAAAATGCAAGAATTTGTGAAATTCATTCATCAATCCAGCGCTTCAATATGAGTGTTTAATAATCTTAAACTTTTTAACATTGAACTAGGTGATCTCTTACAGGATTTTTAATCTGCATCTTTGTTTTCCAGTCACATTACATCTCTATTAGTTTGGTAGTCCTATCTATATAGAAATTAGACAGATGGAGAGAAACAGATACTTAAACACAGTGCATAGTAATCCTCCACTCACACACAAATATTATTTGTTTATCTATTTATCCCAATATTGAAATAAATAATGACTTACAGCAGTGGCTTACTTTTTATTCAAACTGAGGAGCTTTTCTTCAAGTGACTATCTTATGGAATGGAAAGAAAAGAGCTTGGAAGTGTGTATCTTAACTTAGAGACTATTGCAATGAACAAAGAGAATAATTATTTGAGGGAAATAGAGATCTCCATTATGGATAGTAACTGCTAAACTATTTCTCATTTTATCTTTGATACTACCATTGACTATTGAAGATTTGAATGTGCAGATCATTGGTCTACAACAATAAGATACTTTTCACATTGCAGTGATCTCTAATCATTGGTCAATATTTCAGAAGGAAATTAATCATGTTCATTGCTAACATGGCCTTCCAAATGGCAGGAGCTGAGTCAGTTGCAGGTTTTGTTCAACATTCATGATAATGTTTACTCTCTGTTTTATTGTCTCACTTCAATATTTATTTTTATATTAAGACATGTATCTCTTTTCATAAGAGGAAGGAGAGTGGACTAAGATTTCCTACCTTTGAAGTAAGCTAACAAATCAGTGATAAGTAAAACAAGAAATCCTGGTGCAGGAAGAGACAACTGATTTGCTGTCCTTGGTAGGATTTTGAGTCATTCATGCAGTAGAGTGTCTGGAGAGTTCTAGTGAGTCATATTTTGCTAACTATGGAAGAACAATTTATTTTCTAAAGCTGTCTGTTATTACTCATGTCTTTCAGTAAGCATCAGCAGATGCTGGTACCCTATTGACTGGTGATCGAATAGAAAGTTTCTCAGAGACAGACAGATCTGACACAATATCCCTCTAACTCTGTTAAATTTGGCACAAGTTCTTTCATTTGGCTTGCAAGATATTTGCATTAACACTGTGACTTATTTTTGGCTCAGTATTAAAAAGATTGTTTAGTAACAAAATGGAGCATTTGGATTATGTGGCAGCCAGGAAGAAAGTTCTCATTTTATAATGAAACAATTGAACAAAGGTTCTTTACAGTGATTCATTCCTCACGTGGGAAAAATTTCTTTTTATATATATTGTCTCTCTGCTGGAAATGTAGCTTTTTAACCTTCAATATTTAGTCAGAATTTTCAGTGAGGGATTGGGGAACAATATCTGTACATTATAAATATAGGCTCCTTACAGAGGAGCAAGATTGAAACTGTAAGACTGAATGTTAGGAACCACTTGGGTTCTATTCCTAACTGGACCAGAGTATGCATATAACCTTGAGTTGTTCATTTAATCTTTTTTAAACTTGGGCTTCTATCTGAAATAGGCAAAAAATTGTTTACATATTTAGCTAAGGCAGAAACAATTTCCTGATAGGAAGATGACTCAGCAACTTAGGGCATAGGGAGGTTGTTTCCTCTTATTCTAACATCTTCAGGAGACCGAGGCAGATAGCTGGTTAGATGGATTAAAGTGTTGTGCTTGCAGACTGGGACCATACCATGCAGATGAAGCCTGGCCTTTAGGATTTGTAGAGACTTATTCATGGAAGGCCTGATAATAAATCCTTGGAGATAACGGTGTACCAGACACACCCAAAGTATTTGCCTTCATGACGTCAAGTCTGCTTTGTGCCCATTTGAGATTGTTCAGAGAGAGGTTTGATGACTTTATTATTTATATCTGAGCTGCTTTTTGAAAAAACTTTGGAATCATGCAGGATCATTGCTCAAAACACAATCCTGGGAGAGACATGTGAGAGAGTCTGATATTGTATGGTGTGCTGTTAAAACAAACCTGTATAAGAAGTGTGATGTTTGGTGGTGGTATTCTAGGGCTTGACGTACACAGTCAAATGGGAGCAATGGGCTCACATTAGCATCACCCTTTTCTCAAGATGAAAATGTGAGGAAAGTTTAAAAATGACTTGTGTGGACGTTCAGAGTTAATAGCCCCCTCCTCTCCACTGCTGCCAGAGGGGCTTCTTAATCAACCTGATGATGTCCAACTTAGATGATGATTGACTGGGTCTCCAGCAATTGAACAGTAGATTCTGAACTTGAGAGCTGCTTCAATTTTCTGTGGTCAGGGTCACATCGAATGGTTGGGTACAAGCTGTAAAATGATGTCCTTGGTCTTGTACCATGGTTTTGTTTTTAGTGCGTTTTATTATGAAGAAGTGGTTATTCATACCTTTCGTTTGAAATGTCCTGTGTTTGTCATTATGTGTATTACTTCTGCAGGAGAATGCAGCCACCAATGCTGATATCAGGGAAGTAGGAGAGCTGCAGCAACACACAATGGGTCAACCATCTGGGGTTTCCCAATTCCTCCTGTGTTATCAGTTCTATTGTAAGTTAAAAATTCAAATGGTGAACTATCCTACTTATGGAACTGTCCCAGCAGCCTTGAGATAGCTCTCCTGATTTTGAAGGGTTTACGTTTTTTCACATCATCTCAGAGTTTCTGCTTCAACTGAATTCTTCATCACCATTCTTCTTACCCTAACATGCATTGCCCACCTCCTACCCTCAATGTTACATTAGGAATTGCTGGATTCCTTCACACCCAGAAGAACAGCTAATCTAAGGCAGTGAGTGAAAGTATATCACATCTTACAACTGATGTTGATTATTCCTGATTTTAGAAGTCTTGGGCTATCCTGCTCAATAAATTTCTTACTGGCTCTATCTTCTATATGCCTCAAATTTCCCCATTTTTAAAACTCTCTTCTTGTTCCTAAAGTTCAACTCCCCTCTAATTGTATTAGTCTTGCAATTGGTTCTTACTTGTCCCTATTCTAAATAGAATTCAGCACTAGTTCTCATATCAGAGAGGTGAGAGTAGTAATTCATTAAGCAACTCAGTCACACTCATATGTCCTAGTACTCAAAGCACCATTGCAGTCTTCCCTTTAGTAGGATCAAAAACTTGGGTGAGGTTTCCTTTCTCATGAATCTCTACACATGGAAGGGGATAGGCATGTTGCAATTTATCTTCCCTTTGGGATAATTATGCTACCTCAGTGTCCCAAGGGAGGTAGAAAAAAAATAATTTCATTTTCTTACATAGGAAAGAAGACATTCAGCTCTTTGTAAGGTATATTGTAGAAAACTAAGATAAAGATTCAGCACTTAAAGATGGTGTCTTTGCCATTTTCATAAGAAAAGAGTACAAATTTTGCATCACTACCTCTGAAATAAAATATGAATATTCCAGTCAGTACACGTGACCAGGACAAGATGGCATGAGTGAGACACAGGGGATCTCTGAGAACAGAACAAGAGGGATTCAACTAGACTAAAATTATTCCTTCAGTCAAACCTTGGGAAACCTGGAGATCAATATGATAACCTCCTCTCTAGTTTTGTTATTCATAGATATGCACATGTGAGTATTTGGAGTGATCTGTGTCTCATTCTCCTTGTGGTTTCAATCATTGTCAACAAATACTCTGTCTTCAGAAAAATCTCTACATGGGTCTCAACTGTTAAGAGGGCCAATACCAGGCAGCAGCATCCTTTACAGAATGCTGTCTTAACAAGGATTGTATCTAAAGATACAACCTCTAGTAACATCCGAACTTTCTCTGCATCTAGCAGTTTTTGGAAGGAAATATGATAAAGTATAGAGTCTGAAAAAAATGTTTTCAGAACAGCCATATATTCAGTATTCTCCTTCCAGTGATGTATGAGAGTCTTATTCTTCTAGTGTCAAGCAGTATGTAAGTTCTGTGGAAGAATGTACATAGATGAAATTTGAGGAGGTATATTTATTGGAGTAATGGTATATCACATGACCCTCTCTATAGGCAGTTGACCACATGGCTGTTTGCTTTCTTGTAGAACAGCAGGAGAACATATTTTTGCTGCTTCATCTCTGTCAAACAGCTTGCCGGTTTGAGTAAGGTTCATCAAAGATATTTTCTCTTTTAATTTACTTAGTGTCAAATGATTAGGAACTAAATCTCAGCAGTGATATCCCACTATTCCAAAGGGAGGGGATACGTTAAACCTGTTTACTAGGAGTTGACATTTGTGCGTCATTTTAGAATTCTGTTTACCACAAATGGTCACTGTCTTTTATCTTTCAGAACATGCTAAGATATGGGAATAAAAACCATCAGATCTCACACCACAGAAAAAATATCAAACTGGTACCAAATCTCTGTTCTATGGCATTGTCTTCTTTTTATTTCTAAAATTTAGAGCATGGAACGGTTTTCTTTGTTTGGTATATGCTTCCCCAACACTGAACAGAAAGTTGCATTTGGAAAAATTAACCTGACATCAGTCATTTGTAGACCTGAAGGAATCTGTGGATCTGAAGGAATTATTTGTAAATGGGAACCTGAAAAGTTTGGAGAAAGCCCAATGCTAAGTTAAAGCATTCAGACTGTAAACTCAGCATGTATGGCCATATTAGCCTGTCTAAGGTTGTAGACATGTTTGTTTTCACCTTGTCTAAAGGAAGATGGTTTGCAAAGGGAAATTTACTGCAAAGAACTTAGAAAATGGTTGAAGTGGAAATGCTGAGCTTCATGGTAAAAGTCACCAAAATCATGTCATTTATTCTTCTGTGTTTGGTTCAGCAATAACAGCAATATTCTGACTTGAATTTGGTTTTCCAGATATCACACAGAGAATTTACTGGTCAGTGGGCATGGGAATTCCCATAATCTTGATGATTATATTGCTTAACGAAAAAAATAAGAGACATTATAATTTGTGTATTATTTTTTGTGAGTTTTATCAGTGTTAACAGCTCTGTAGGATTCAACTGTTTCAGGCAAATCAACAGAATCAACCTTCCAGTCAAAAAGTTGAGGAATACACTATAAATGTGATGACCAACGACACTGTCATCCCCTGAGACTCTGACTGACTCCCAGCCTAAACAACAGCTCTGTCTCAACTCTTTCTCGCTGCAGCATGCTCGAGTGATAACATGCTTTGAGAATGCAATGTCAGTGACCTTAATGTTCTGAACCAAAATCATCTGGTGGTTCGGTCTGACAACCTGAATATGTTTTTCAGCTGAAATGAGCAAGTGGTTACAGCAGTTACCACAGCAACAGTGTGGCTGGAACCCTTGGGAGCTTTCAGCTGAGGAATAAGGGTAGCTGTGAGGATGGCTTCAACTGGAATTAATAGTGACTAACTTTTAGGATTAGCCTGCTGGGAATTCTTCATGTTTTATCTAGTAAATGTAAGTACACACTGTGATTGTTCTTCAATATAAAACACTTCTCTTGACTTTTATGCAATACTTCTACTCTTTTTCCTCTTCTGGATTTTATATACGCTAAGTAAATCTTCGCAATAGCCCCAAAATGAATAATTTGTTATTGGCTACAGAAAAACATAGGTTTTATCTAATTTTTAATTCTGCACTCCTTAGTTTTTCCTTTATTATCTATCTACCAGGTTGAACCTATCTCCAAACTGAAAGACGGGCCAATTAAAATGCTAAGGGAGGAAGGATAGTGAAACTTAAAGAGTTGTTTTTAATTAGTCTTTTAAAAATAATTTCACACTCTATGGGTATTCCAGTGCTAAAATAAAAATGATAAAGACTTAAGTTCACATCAGGAACCAAAAACTGAGGGAAAAAATTCAAGAGTGATTTATTATACAATTCAATCATCTAGTCATAATTTTCCATAATGGACTGTTAGTGAGGAAAAAAGGAAGGTAAACAAATTGGATTGTAAAGTGATCTGAGGGTGTTGAATGCAGAAATATATAACAGTAAATAATATTTTTTCAATATAGTGATGTTTGGAAATACATAGAAGTAAACTGTTGTTGAAAAATATATTATTACATGGTCAGTTCTAAGAATACTTATGATTGATTCAATAGAAAACAACTTTGGTTTTCTAAGATGACTTTGTAGAAGTAAAAACTATGTATTTTTCAGGTGTACAATGTGATGCTTTGATATACATAGTGAAATGATTACCACAATAAAAAATTAACATTTCCATGACCTTAAATAGTTACTATATTGTGTGTGTATATGAAGAACACTAATGGTCTACTATTAGCATATTTCAAGTATACAAGAGTGTGTTATTAACAATAATAGTTATTCTGTACATTAGATCTCAGAGACTTAACCACTTGCTTATTGATACACTTAGAAATCAATCATAACATCACCTTCTTAGTTTTGAGGTAGGGAGGGCGATATTGTAGGCATTACTCTAGCAAATGTGCATAACATATGCTTGGCGGATACTCTAGGAATTGTTCAAATTATTGAGACAATTTATAGGAGGACAGATCTGAGAATAAAAGACAAAGGAATTTAGATGCAGGGTTCATAAACTGAAGTAAGTTGCCATCTTGGTGAAACAGATTTTGACCAAGAGGGTAGAGCTAAAGGTGGTGACTGATTTAAGGTACCTGTGATTTAGAACAAATACTGGGATTTTCCTTAGAATAATAAATCAACCAAATGGAAAATTATTTCCCATATACATGTGTGACTAACACTGAATTAAAATCAAATAGACTTCTTTGCATCAGGTCCTTTCAGGGTCTTTACCATGTATTATGGATGAAATCTTTCTGGAGTTCCCATTCATTTGTTGAAATCCTAACTCCTACTATGATGGTACTGGGAGATAGAACCTTTTAGAGAAAATTGGGTTTGGTAGAACCTTTTAGAGAAAATTGGGTTTGGAGGACTATCTTTAAGGATGAGGACCTATGATGGAATTAGTGTCCTCATAAAAAGAAATGTGAGCAGAGCTCTCTCTCTCTACCATGAGAAGGCATAGCAAGAAGGTGACTGTCTATAAGCCAGGAAGAGAGCCTCATGAGGAAATTGAATTGAAACGTTAAACTTGGATTTCTCTCTACCCAGAATTAGGAGAAATAAATTCATTTTAAACCACCCGGGCTATTGTATTTTATTATGACAACCTGAACTGACTCTGACACTAATGTTTGCCATGATGCTACTGTTTACTATACATTTCCAAGAGTAGTGTGTAATGTCCACTGCTTCTCAAACTTTTCAAATAGGAATACTTTTCATCAGAGCATCTGGGGGAGGGCGTGATCAAGATACATGCTTGCTCTGGAGATATCAATATGACCCTCCTCTGGCTATACCCCTTCTCACAGGGCCATGAGGATATTCCCATCCAGAATCATGGTTTATTCTTTTATATTATGTGCTGGACCTACATGCCCTTTTATTTTAGCTTTCCTGAGAGTAGATTTCCCCTTATACCCAAACTAAGGTGTAGCTGTTTGTAGAGGTTTGGGCATAGGGCTTGGATGTGTGGACAAATGTCTCCACACAGAAACACCTGATGCTTCTCTTGATGTCTTCTGGAGCCAAAATTGGGGAAATAAGTGAGATGACCAAGAACAATTTCAACAATAAGCTCCAATACTGTTTATTTATCAAAGTTGTGGAGTCTAAGAATTCTAAATTTAAAGTAGCCTTCCAAATTGTTACAAAACCATATTTAGACACGTAGGAGGATACTTTATTTAACAATATGCTAGTTTGATTTAGAACTTTAAAATGTTTTTACATATGGTAAAAGGGGTTTTATTTGTACTATGTGTAATTTTATTCCTTGCAAAAGTTGGGAGAGAGTCTGGGACATAGGTCCTCAGGATACAGGTCTGAAAAGTTTGCTCTAAGATTTAGTCTGCTAATATTTATATATGTCAGTTAGAATTACTCACACTGAATATGATGCCAGAAGGAAAGTTTTATATATCAAAGGAGAATTCCAAGTAGTGATTCCTTCTAATTCTCACTTACCTCTTTCGCAAAATGAGATGATATTAGAACACCTTTTTCATAAAGTTGTTGTCAGGATGAAATTGTTTAATAGTGAATTTATCACAGTGTATGGTACATAGAAATTTGCAACAAATACTAGATATTATTACTACCATTATTATTAATATTACAGTGATGGGTGTGTCCTTTGTATAAAAATGCGTGTCTTTGCATGCCCAGGGGAGTTGCAGTTTAGTCAGCTGCCTTCTGCTGATAACGTAGGCCACATATCCCAAGGATCTGGGTTCAAGACCTAGGGCCAGGATGCAAATCAAGATGAATAGCTAAATAAGATAAATAAAGTGCTTTTTCCTCCCTTCTCTTGCTGCCTGCCTGTCTCTGCTTGCCTTCACACCTGCCTGCACCTTTCCTTTAAAAAAAATAGTGTCTGACAGGTAAGAAACAGGCTCAGCCTGGAGAGAACCCCACCAGTTTCTTCAACCGCCACCACCTAAAGTTCAGGTGATTACCTCTATAACTGTTTTTTTTTTTTTTTTAAAGGAAAGGTGCAGGCAGGCATGAAGGCAAGCAGAGACAGGCAGGAAGGAAGAGAAAGCACTTGATTTTATTTAGTTGTTCATCTTGTTTGTTTCTTGCGGTCCTGAGTCTCAAACCCAGGTCCCTGAGTCTCGAATCCAGGTCCTCGGGATATATGTGGACTACCCTATTGCAGACTTATCCACTAGGCTACCAGGGAATGCCTCAAGTCTTTTGTCTTATTTGGTGTTTGATTATTGTTGCTCTGAAGCAAAACCTCTCTTAGTTGACAGCACTTGACACATGGTGGGTGCTCAGTCAACATTTGCTGAATTAAGTGTTGCTTAAACATAATTCCTAGAGATCAAGGATTTTCCAAAAATACAAAATTAATAAGCATATATACCGAAGTGTTAATTTATCTGGCATCTCTGAAAAATGAGATGGGTTTCTAAATAAGTAAAATCAGGGTCTTTCTAAAGGGAGAAGGACCTTGGGCAACTCAGTCAGTACAGGTTCCTAAGACAATCAATTGCACTTGAAGGGAATCACTGTATCAGCATCTCTCATAGGCTCCTTGGCTTATCTTTATTCAAGATAGAAATTTTAAAACTGGATTTTAATAATGTTCCAAAAGAGAGAAGTAAGGTGCAGTTCTCCCATAGGGCTTAGGGACGCTGTGTCCATTGTCTTACCCAAGGGATTGATAATTAGAATCTATCATTTAAAACACCAATTTCACTTTAGTCATTTTAGGTCTTTGCATAATAGACATTTATTTTATGCTCACATAGCAATCCAGTGCAGTTGTAGGTCAAGGGAAGGTGGCGGTAGTGTGTGTGTGTGTGTGTGTGTGTGTGTGTGTGTGTGTGTAGTGCGTGTGTCCTGGGGGCTGAGGAGACTCAGTATAATGAACGCTCTGCCATCTTCTCTGCTAGGTTTCTAAGGTTACCCTGAATGTTGACATCCAGGAAGCAAGAAGTAAAGAGCATAATGATTGTGATTGAGGACCTCAAATTGTGTACATCACTTTCGCTCATCTTTTGTAAGCTACGATTTAACTATCAGGCTGAATTTAACTGCAAAGTTGGATCAGAAATATAATACAAGGTTGGGCAACCACTTCTCAGGGACAATTCTACATCATGGATAACAAGAACACAGATGTTTACTGCAGAGTCAGTTGTGCTGATACAAATGGAAATCTTCCTAAAATTTAAGATTCCTGATCCTAATATAGAGAATGTAATCTTTTCTTGAAAGCTTAAGTGCAATATTTCCCAAGGCCTATTCCTAGTTAACCTAAACCTGTGAGATGCTTCCCAAACAAAAATAAACAAATTTTGGGGTGGAAGATGGTCAAGAAATATTTAAGAAACACAGTATATTTCTCTTTTTGAAAGTCATGACTAGCTTTAGCATCTTCAAGAACATGAGTTGTAAAGAAAACAGTTTCTTTCTATTTAATTCAATATTTATCATACTTACTTTACCACAGAATACTTTGCTTTAGCAACATATGTTGATATCCCATGAATCTAAGGTCATGTTTCTTGTCAGAGATTGCCTTCTTCTTGACTAGTTGTGAAGTTATTGAAAGACGTGCCCAACCCACCACCAAATAACCTGGACTATTATGGTTTTGAACTGTTCTTTTTTTTTTTAAATTTGTGTAATTGTTTTTCTATCTCTCTATCTCTGTTCTCTTTGTTGAGTTACTAGGCTCTTTCTTTCTAAGATGGCTAGTGTACCCTCTCCGAGCAGTGTCCCTCCCATTCTGGCCCTCTCCTTGGCTTCTGCTAATCTTCATTAGATGGAGAAAACAGTCATCAAGCTTATTTGAATATATTGAAAATAAACTCAGAGAGTCTCACAAGGAGTGTGGGCATATTTTATTTGGGAACGTTACATGGGCTTAAGTAAATACATTTTGTAAAATCTGTTTTTGCTGTTCTTATGTTTCTTTCTTACTCCTGTTTCATGCTCTATTCTAGAGAGAAGTGTCCTGAGAACTGAAACAAATACCGTTCTTACCTGGTCAAGAAACCCAGTTTTATTCCAGCAATACAGCTTTACTCAAGACATAAATCAACTAAACTCACCCCCCAAAAATAATTTACCATTGATTTTCCATCATTTCACTTTTTATACAAGAAGCACTTTCAAATGTAAATTGCATTTTAACATGTGGGAAACTTTATTCATCTCAGATTACTTAAATGAATGGATTTTTTTGAATACATAGTCATTCTTTCATTTATTCCTCGTCATCTTTCCCAGATGTATTAAGAGCTTTGAGGCAAGAGAATAAAATATTTTGGGGAGGTAATGTCTTATAATTCTGTTTCCTTTTTATCTAGTCCAAGTTTTCTACCAAAGGATCAAAGAACAAACTTGAAGGAAAATAAATGAACTGTTTTAGGTATTTAATAGTTCTTTATTGCTGTGTATGATGTATGATGTCTAACCACTATCACACTTTTATAAAGAAAATTTCTTCATTTAGAAATGATTTGTTACCACAGGGGGAAATAAACCTGTTGTATTAGCTGCTTTTGAGAAGGCTTTTTTTTTTAAGCTCCCTACACATTGTCCTGTTTATGATTTGAAAGTTTCAGATGACAGGAAGAGAAAGAAAACTTCTGTTCTTTTCTATCACGTATTCTTAGAAATGCCAACTCATTTTTCTGGAGTATATATAGCACAAGTTAACAAGAAAATGAGTCACTTCCAGTTTTGCATGAGAACAGTGACACTGTAGTAACACAGCTTACTGTAGCTTGCATGCAACATCCTCTGAGTTTTTAAGAAAATAAACTACTCATTAGCACCATACACAAAAGTCAACTCAAAATGGATCGAAGACCTGTACCTTAGTCCTGAAACCATAAAGTAATTAGCAGAAAATGTGGGAAGAGCAGTCTATAACTTCATCCTCAAAGATGTCTTTGTGGAAGGAACAGCAATGGCAAATGATACCAAAGCAAAACTAAACAAATGGGTTTACATTATATTGAAAAGAAACCACCAATAAAACAGACAAACCCATGGAATTGGAGATGATATTGGCACAACATGCATCAGATAAGAGCTTAATCTCCAAAATGTAAAAAAAGCTCATACTTCTCAACAATAAAAAAGCAAATGACTCACTAAAATAGTGGGCTAAAGAACTGAATAGACACGTATCTGGAGAAGACACACAGATGGCTTACAGATACTTGAAAATATTCTCTACACCATTCATCATCAGAGAAATGCAAATTAAAACTACAATGAGATTCTACCTCACACCAGTGAGAATGGCCTATATCAAAAAGGAAAGGAAATAGTAGATGTTAGAGGGGGCTTAGAGAAATAGGAACCTTCCTACACTGCTGGTAGGAATGTAAATTGGTGCAACCTCTGTGGAAGACAGTATGGCGATTCCTCAAACATATAAAGATGGATCTACCATTTGATCCAGCAATCCCACTCTTGGGCATTTACCCAGAGGATTTAAAATCTTTAATCAGAAAAAGCATCTTCACTCCTATGCTCACAGCAGCACAGTTCACAAAGTGAAAGACATGGAAGCAACCTAAATGCCCATCAACAGATGACTGGATAAAGCAGCTCTGATATATATACTCTATGCAATTTTATGCTGCAGTTAAAAAAGATAAAACTGTACCCTTTGCAGCAATTTGGATGGAACTAGAGGGAATCATATTAAGTAAAATCAGCCAGAAAGAAAAAGAGAAATTCAAAGTGGTTTCACTCATTTGTGGAATATAATAAAATGAAACAAATGACCAAAAAATCTCAGCAAAAACAACAAGACATAAGACATAAGGTACAGGTGTAGGGTAGAGGGGAAATAGTGGTGTTAAAAAACACCATAACTCTGGTGGTGGGAAAGATGGACTGAGACGCAACATCAATATCCCAACATGAATATGACAGTATGAACCAAAAATATGTATATTATAAAAATTATAATAAAAAAGTTACAACTGGATTACCAAATGGAGAGAGGAATATCATGAAGAGGATTCATGCTTCAACTGACTTTAAGGTTGTCATCAAAGTTCACTGGACACATATTTAATAATAATACTAATAGTAATGATGATGTACATCATTATCTTTTGCTGAATGGTAATTATGTATAAATGGTATTTTATCACAGCCATAGCAAGTGTTTTCTAGAATGCTGGTGGATGTCAGGGCTTTTATCACCAGTCAAAGAAAACCAAAGTTAAATGTTAGTTAAAGTGGTAGAGATAAATTTTATTTAAAATAATTCAACTACAAAACAATGACATGAAGGAAAAAGAGACTCCAGTATAGAACTGAGTTAATTTTGAAATACAGCAAGGACAAATGAGGCGTTATAGCCAAGGGGATCAGTGGCTAGAAGAGCACTACAAGGAAACATCAGGGAATGGAAGGATTCTGGCTAAAATCAGCCTGTTAAAATTCTTGCTGGAGGCAGGTCAGGGTGATCAGATCTCAGGGGTGGTGGATAAAGAAGATATAGAGGGTAGGAGTATGTTCTCATGGTTTGTAGATTCTTTTAAATTTCTTCTGTGCATAATCATGTCATTTGCCAATAGTGGCAGTTTATTTCTTCTTATAAAATTTTTTGCCTTTACTTATCTTTTATTTTACAGGCTAGGACCTTGAGAAAAATATGAAACTATCAGCTTTTCATTATAAACCAAAGGAAGAAAGCTTTCAATGATCATTTAATTTTATGTTTAATGTAGGGATTTTGTATTTTATAATCAAACCAAAGAACAAAGATAATATCTTTCCTTTTTTTTTTTTTTTTTTTTTTTAAGGAATGAGAATGAGCAGAGGCAGGCAGGAAGAGAGAGGAAGAAGAAGTATTTTAAAATTTATTTTGTTCAGTTGTTCATCTTAGTTGTTCCCCCCAAAAGCAGGGACGCAAACCCAGGACCTTGGAATGTATGTGGATTTCACCCAAACACTATTTCTGATGATTTCTTTAATTCATAGTTTGCTAATATTTTTATCCCAAACAGGCATTGAATTTTATCAAATGCCTTTTCTACATTCATCAAGATGGTCACATTTTTTGTTTTAATCTTTTAATATTATTCATTACATTGAATAAAATTCTGTACAACCTGGCATTACTGGATTAAGTTCTTTTTCTTTTTTTTTTTGGTAATATAATACCTTTAAATATATCACTGGATTCTATTTGCTAGTATTTTGTTGAGGATTTTTGGGTCTATGCTCCTGAGAGTAAGTGGTTAGCAGATCCCATCAGTTTTTAGACTCAAGATCATGCTGATTACATAAAAATACCCTTTCCTATTTCTATTTTCTAAATGAGTTGCTATAAAATTGGTGTTACTCTTACCTAGATTTTGGAAGAATTCACAGGCAAAGTCATTTGGGCCTAAGATTTTTTGTTTTGGTTATTTTGGGGGAAACTTTTAACAATTTTTAATTAAGACTTTCTAGTTTTTTGTAAAATTTGATAACTTGCATTTTAAAAGGATTAGTTTGCATGTTAAAATTGTCAAGTTTATTATCATCAGCTGTTTCGTAAAATATATAATGTATTTTTAGACCTTTTGATGTCTATTAAGTTCATCATATCCTCTTCATTCTTGATATCAGTAATTAGTATTTTCAATAATTTTTCTCTTAGTTTTGTAGAGATTTGGCTTTTATTTTTTTCAAAGCACTAATTTTGCCTCTGTTAATTTTCTCTATCACACATTTATTTTTTGTTTCACTGATATCTGTTCTTCTTCTTATTATATCTCCTATCTTCTCATTTATTTGAATTTGCTTACTGAGTTTCCTAGCTTTTTGAGACAGAAGCTTAAAATATTGACTTTCAGTCTTTTTTCTTTTGTAACACATGCATTAATCATGTATTAATTATGGATTTATATTTCCTTTTGAAACTGCTTTACTTTCATCCCACAAGTTTTGAAATGTTCAGAATATTGCACGTTTTTTTTTCCAGTTAAAAATGTTTTCTAATTTTTGTTGGGATTTCTTGCTTACCCTTATTTAGAAGTGTATAGCTTATATCCCAAATAATTGAAATTGTTTTAATGAATTGAGTTTATTTTTATTATTAATTTGTATCTTAATTTTAAACTAGCCAAAAATATACTCCTTAGTATTCCATTCCCATGTAATTTCTTGAGGTTTCTTTATGATCAATTATTTTTTTAAGAGTGGAAGGAAGGGAAAGGAGGAGGAATAATTTTTTAAGGAAGGAAGGAAGTGAAAAAAAGGAAAGAACATGAGAAAGAGACAGCTTTTAAAAATGTAATCATTTATTTATTTTGTTGCTCCCTGACCCGGTCTTGAACCTGGGAACTTGGGCTTTGCATGGTCCATGTCCTAGCTTCTGACTTAGCACTTGAGCCACCAGGGCACACTTATGATAATTTTTTGACATCTCTGTATACATTTGAAAAGAATTACTGGATACAATGTTCTATAATTGTCAACTAGGTCAAGATTTTTAATTGCGGTGTTTGACCTTCTAAAGCCTTAAGAATTTCATCCCTTTTAAAAATAAGCTGGCATGTCTTGGCGGCTTAAAGGTTAAGCCTTCTGGATACAGTCCACATATACCCCAAGGACCCCAGTTTGTGTCGGGGGCCCTGGCTGGGGGCAACAAAGTTAAATGACTAAATAAAATAAAATGATTGTCCTTCCTCTCTCTCCCTGCCAGTCTGTCTCTGCTCACCTTCATTCCTGCCAACACTTTTCCTTTTAAAAAAACAAGAACAAAACTACATATAGATTTAGAAATGTGAGCTCTTTCTGGAGGATTGATTCTCTGATAACTATGAAATTTTCCTTTTTAACCCTAGAATTGCTTCTTGCAATATTATCTGCTTTGTCTGAAAAGTTTTCATCAGTCTAATATACGGAGAAAAGATGGAATGATTTAAAAAATATCTTAAACCTAGATTTCTCTGAGACTTGTAATTATAGATAATTATTTTCCTATTTTGCCTTATTTATATTTTCTCTTGCTTTTATAGTAATCAAGTATAACTTTAATAATGCTTCTTAAAACATGGAAATTTTACTTAAGAAAACACAATAGCAGGTAGTCATTCCAAGTTGCTATAAGCAATTTTTTGAGGGACTGGACAAAAGCACATATAGTAGAGCTTCTTTGTTTTTAAACTTACTAATTCCAAATCTACTCCTCCCGAATCTGTCTTTCTTTGTTTTTCTTATCTCTAGGTGTAAGATACAAAGGGCAGGCACACATTGCACATTTCTGGCCATGCATGTGCAAAAATCACACACACACACACACACACACACACACACACATCACCTTTCTTGGGATTTTTAATGTCTAGGTTTTTGGAAGTGTTTGGGAGAGCTGAAACCCAGATTTAAATTATCATTGGTAAGTACTGTGCTCCTGGATATTCTGGCATTATTTGTGTCATTTCTGGGAATCAACCCAAACAAACAAACAAAACATCTCAGAATAGAACTCTCAATCACCTGTGCTTGAAAGAACATGGAATTTGATAACTGAAACGGAAATGATAACTGATAATTGAAATATGCAGATAATCTCATATTTTATGTGAGTAATTGTTACAATGTTTTCCCACACTTATCTTGTACCAAAATTGCCACTTTCCAAGGGAGAAATTACAATAACAGTTAACATTTATGGAGCCCTTAAATTCTGCATCAGTCACAATTGTAAGCTCTTAGTTGATATTCACAAAATTCTGTTAAAGGTAATATTATTGTCTTTTATAGATAGAAAAACTGAGGTTTATAGAATAAGTAACTTGAACATGGTTAAAACATCTAGTAAGTGACAGAATTTGACTTCAGAAAGTCTGAAGCAATTCTCTAATACTACATTATACCAGAGTATATTAAATATACTATAATATACTAAACAATATATACTAAATATGCCTAAATAAACTATAGAAAAAATGGTATAGGAATAACAGAATGATAAGAAGAAAATTAGAGCTCTAGAACTGAGAAATCAGATCTTGAATAGGGTGTTCTTGAGAAAGAGACATGGGTTAAGACTCAAGTGGAAATTTCAGCCTATGGTAGAAATCCCTGAGGGGTTGTGGGGGTGGGGTGGGGCGGGGAACGGGAGTGGTGATCAGAGAAAGGCTCATAGATCTGGGAAGATCTTTGAATGTGTTCTGTTTTGGGTGACAGAGTCAGAGTACTGGGTTATTTGGTAATATTATTACTGCCTACCGAAGAGACTTCAGTTTGCCTTGGAAGGCACTATACTTTGGAGATCTATCTTTACTACTTTTTAAGGAACATTGAGGCTCTACCTTCATATCCTCAATGTGTGGCTGCCCAGCTTGCTACAGGCTTCTTGATTTCTAGCTGAAAAATGCTAGGTATGAATTAGATAATTCTCTTAAGCCCTGTCACCCTTCTCTAATTTCTTTCTTCCTTTCCAATAATAAATATTTCTAAATATAATAATTTTAATATTTATTGAGCTTTTGCTGTACACCTGAAAAAAGTATTAAGCACTTCTAATGTATTGACTCAAGTATCTTTCACAAAACACCTTAAATGAAAGATACTATTGCTATGGTATGATATTGCTCTCTTCCACTGGATAGAGGAGGACCCTGAGACTTAACCTAGCAAGTGGAAGAGCCAGGATTTAAATCCAGTCTTGGTCCAAGTTTTAACCCATCATGTTGTACTGTCAAAAAATTTTGTCTGAGTTATGGACTTTAAGAAAATCACAGAAAGGGAGAGGTCTGATAAGTCTAAAGTCCTTTATCACAACTACTTTAGTTATTGTTTCTTCATATGCTGTTTGGTTACACTTGGAATCTAGCATACTTCCAGTCATGCATCTCGTATGGTTTCCATTATTTAGTGTTCTAGCTCATTTTGTGTCTGTCCCTTTCTGATATGTCTTGATCTTCTTGAAGTAAAGATCTGTTTTTTCCATCTCCATTATCTAGTAGAGCATATAGAACCCAGCGGTACTCAGTGTATTAGTTTTGTTGTAAGAAGGTAGTGTGTGACTTAACAAATGTTCCAGTAAGAACATCTGGCTTTGGTATTTCATCTTGATGTCTACAAGCTTTGTAATACTGGCTAAGGCATTTAACTTGTCTGAGGGTCCATGCCTATCTCTGGATGGGTGTTAGGAGATCTAAATGACCACATGTTTATGAAGATCTTTTCAAGTTTCAAAGTTTGTAAAATGCACTACATGTGAGGTATATTGTGAATGTCACTACTGCTTCCACTGTCAGCTACTAAAACTGTTTTCTCTTTACCAGTCTTGCAGCATGTTGCGGCTGGCTGACAGTTGCCTAAGCTCCTGTGGCTTCCCAGCCCCTGGTAATGTTTCTTCGGGGTAGTAGATGCTGCTAATCCATGTTGCCCATGCCCTGTAGATAATCTGCTTCATTTAGAATTGACTAACAAAATTGACGGATCTGAGGTTTATATTCTTTCAAGACATCTGCCCACATTTGTTCTAGGTCCTAAAGAGATATTAAATGGGCATAAATCTGGGTAACTATTAGGACGAGAAAAGAAGCTAAGGGTCTACACAGCTCAGATAGAAGACAATTGGTTCCCTAACCATTGAAGGTTAAGTATAGTGACTCATCGAAGCACAATGTTCTTCCTAACAGTCTTTCTCATCTGCATTTAACCTGGCTTTCTAAATGCAGCAGAGAATATGAAAACCTCAGTAAGCTGACATTTTAAAAGACTTTCAGAAGGTAATGAATCAACTGTGCAAGAATCTCTTCAAATTCAATATTCTCTAGCGTTTTTATTTTTTCTTAGCACATACTTTCTTCATTTTAGGGGAATTTTTCTTTTTTATTCCTGTAGACTTTATCTTCAATATAATATATTTTCTTAAGATTTTCTGAAATCTTTAAACACCTATTATCCTGCAAAGGTAGGTATAACCTCCATATATTGTCGCTCTTATTTTTTTGAAATATATTTATTCATTCAAGTCAAAGTGATAATTTTTAATGGCTTTAGCCATTACAAAAAACAAATTCATATTTAATACGAACTCCACATTTTCTTATAGTCAACCATATAAAGAACTATTGTAATACTTAATATCATTGAAATGTATATAGGGGAAATTGTTTTAATACTCTAGTGTTCTCTTGACCCAGTGATTCCATTTCTGGTAAACTATCTTGAGGAATAACAGGAGACATGGCATTTTGTATAATAGTGAAAAATTGGGAAAAACTCAAAGTTTCAACTTTAGGGAGAATAGTTAAATTGTTTATTGAATAATTTACAACCATTAAAATGGCATTTTCATAAGAGTCAACTACATAGAAAAATTCTGGTTAATATTATATTCAATGGAAACCTATATATACATATTTTTATATCACAGGCATTCCACTTAGAAAATACATACATATTTACATAGAAAGGAGTTTGGAAGAAACCGACCAGTACATTAACTCAGTCTGTATATGGGTGATATATATATATATATATATATATATATATACACATATATATATATACATATATATAAAACATATATATAAAAGCTTTATTTTTGTTTTGTATTTTCTAAAATTTCTGCAATGAGAATTATTAGATTTCATAATCAGAAAAAGCACTACTTCAAACATGCCTAACACAATATTTACAGTTACTATAATGTCAAATATTTATATTATAATGAAACATTAAAAACATTATATTTCTACTGACTTCAAGGAATAAAAATAAAAGATATGGGCAGCAGAGCTCAAATGTCTTTAACCTGCTCTGGACCCAGCCCTACACAACTTTATATCCTTGGTTATATAGACCCACTTAGTGGGAAAAGAAAAAAACTTCCTGGAAGAGTTTCCTAAAGAGTCTCTGAAGAGACTAGTAAAACAACTTAGGTGTCCTCTATCATTAGGTCCTGCTTAGTTCCAAATAGAAAAATAACTGAGATTATGTTTGGAGAGGGAAAGGAGGACTGGTGACCCAGTATAGTGCACAGAGTTTAATATGGTTATGGTTATGGGGGTTCATCAGTTTCAGGTCAGCGGGGTCTATCAGTAACTGTTCTCTCTCCTGATCTGTTTCCACACAGGGATTAACTACATTAATGAGCTAAGTGCAGTACAATGCCTGGCCCTGTTATAAGCACTAAATAAAAGCCCTAACTGAACTTCAAAAGAAATAGAGCCCTTTCATCAAGTTGATAGGCTTACATCAGAACAGCCTCATCAGCTAGTCAGCTAGCCGCCTTCTTGGTAGGAAGGAAGCAATTAACAGGGGGTGGGGAGAAAGGAGGAGCTTAGAATGCCCCAGATGTGCTGTGCCAGCTAAAACACAGAGTTGGGGTCAATAGATCAAGGGTTGTAAGAGTGGGTTCAATTTTGGAGAGAGAGTTTTGAGACGGAAAAGGAAGGAATTAAGTAATAGTATCATGGGGCAGCAGATTGAGGGTAGCTACTGCTGTTCTGAAGTGTCCCAGACACCTTGGCCCAATGGACAGGGAGAGCAGGCCACTACCGATCTTGCCACTTCCTCTCCTACAGAGGTCAAATGCCTCCTTCTCTTCAGCACGTTCCCCAGAAGAATGAGATATAGTCTGGGAACCCTGGTGAACTTAACCTGAGGAACAAGTGCCCTTGACACTAGGGTGGAATGTCTAGGTTAGGCAGAGAAAAGTGACATATCTCACACTCCTATTCCTTCACTTTTTGCTGCTGAGGGTTACAGATGCCATTTCATTGGTTCAAACAGATGCTCACATGCACCAGGGGACTGAGGTAAGGAGGGGTGTCCGGGTTGACCCAACACTCAAGATTTTGACTTTTTGAACCTTGAATTGTTTAGAATGAAATCAGTTTCCCGACCATCTGAGAAAGAGGATTCTTGTCCTATCAGGTGAGGGAACTTGAATGAAAACAAAAGTGGAGTACTTTGGTATTACAAGATTGGAGAGTGATTCTTGGAGAAACACAGACAGAACTTCCCTTTTTAAGATCTGGGCGGTTCCCTTGGTTATCAACAGATCTGAGTGGCAGAATGAGAATAAACCCGATTCTAATGTCCAGCAGCTCAACCTGAGAGGAGAAAGTTAGGCAGCTCAAAGGAACCATTTGGTTTGGTTCCTACGTGATGGGGCAAAGGTAGATTTCAGCCTTTAAATACCCTGTTTTAGCTGTCAGCCACCAATTCTCATTCTGTAATCTGAACTGAGATGTAGCTTTTTCCTACCTCTGGTAAATATGGATTTTTTTTCTCCAAATAATAAGATGACATTTGGGCCAGGATACGAATCCTGGAACAGTCAGACCTCTGATGGATATGGCAAATAAACGGCAGAGGAGAAGAGTTGACTTAGAGAATGCATCTCTTTTTTGTTGTCAGTTTAGAGCCAGGCAGCTTCTCTCTTCTCTAACCCCTTCCAACTAGCCTATTTTTTCATCTAGAACTCCTTCTTAGGATTTTAATAAAATAATTTGCATTCGAAAAAAAATTCATCCCTTAGAGACTAATTTCTTTGGGGGCCTTAAAGGCTTTTTGGCTTTCAGATCTACTATTTGAAATGCAAACATTCAAGGAAAGAGTTAAATCTGCAGCTATGACAGGTAGTACCTTATCATCAGCCATCACTATCACTTTAGCAAACATGTACTAAGCTCTTATACCTACTTTTTTTGTTGTTGTTTATTCATTCATCTGCTTATAGTCAGGTTTATTGAAGTGTCTTTTATACACAGTCACATTTATGCTTTTTTGTGTATAGTTAGTTTCATCCCTTTTGATAAAACAAGGCAGACCAATCCACAGTCAATCTATAGCATATTTCTATCATCCCCTAAAGTCCACTTGGGCTCTTTTCCACCACCTCCAGTCCCCAACAACAATAAACTTGTTTTTAATCCCCATAGTTTGCCTTTTTCCAGCCCTTATTATTTATAAAAATAAAATACCCCCTCTTCAAACAAAAAAAACTACTCCAAATAGTATTCGGCTCTGTTTGCAACCTAGTTCATTAACCATTTCCCTTAGGGAGGGTGTGGGTAACCATTCAGACTTATTTCCAGTCTCGGCTGTTAGCCAAGTACTCTATAATTGAGAAGCCAGTGAATGGGACTGGGAAAAAGGTAAGAGAACCAGGCAAGAGGGATGTTAGGGCTGAGGTAGCACTTTGCCAAGAGTTTATATGGACACCAGCCCCTAGGGTGGGCACTTCACAGGGCACCTTTCACTAGGGCTCTTGTTAGCCTACTTCTCAAAAATACTAAATCCAGGTTAGAGGCAAGCAGTAAACTCCAGGAGGATTCTTTCTCAATTTTGGTTACTTTTTTTACTTGGTGGCATCAGCTTTGGGTGACACTAGATATAGAGGGTAAAGGACAGAGGGGATGACATTACTCCCACATTTCTGAGTTTAGTCACTAGGTGGGTGATGGTACCAGTAATAAGAGGGAAATAAAAGGGAAACTAGTTTTTCTTGAACTTTGACCATGTGCCAGGTACACATGATTTCATTTAGTCCTCTTAGTAATCTAATTGGATGAGCATCTGAGCCAGAGATGCCCCTGAAGTCCTGCCCTCCAACTCCCAGTTATCCAGCATCCATTCATGACTATTTGTTTACCTTGAACACCTTTCTAGCTCTCATCTTCCTGTCCTCACTGTCTGTTTTAATTCAGTCTCATCATTTCCACTCTGAACGGTCATAATCATCTATTAGGATTCTCTCCACTTCCAATCTGGGCCTAATTTATCCCCCTTGTAGCTACCAGTTATTTTTCTCAAATGCTGTTTGTCCTCTGCTTAAATTTCCTCTGTGGCTCCCCACTATCCTTAGCAAAAAGTTGCAGCTCTGATTCCTGGTGAGTGAGGATCCCTGATCTGATGCAAGTACCTCTTCCAACCTCCCTGTTTTGCCCAGAAATCTGTGGGTGGCCTTCAATGAGCATG
The DNA here is from genome assembly GCA_004363575.1 of Solenodon paradoxus. NCBI lineage: Eukaryota > Metazoa > Chordata > Mammalia > Eulipotyphla > Solenodontidae > Solenodon > Solenodon paradoxus. Next base: position 219,239 of record RJWH01000323.1, on the reverse strand, counting down.
CCAGTTCATGCTAATCTTTTGCTCCCTTGTCTTCTCCTAGCCATGCCCCGGGCTGCACATAGCATTCTTGTTCTAGATGCAGCTCTTCACTAGACCCAGAAAACCTTCTCTCATAGTCTACCAGAGTTTAAAAATCCATGTCCTTAAGTCTCTGGCTAGTAGTCACTCTTCTTGCCTTCCCACAGTGCAAATTCCTGGTAAATGTCAAAGCTCTATTTGAAATTCTTATTTTTCACTCTATGACTGATTTAAAGTGTTGAAATCTTAACCTAGAAAACTGACTGATACTCAAATCCGTGCATTTCTACAACATAAATGGTAAAGCACATTTTGAGGAAAGGTAATTTTATTTTGATATGTGTTTGAGATGCCTGTGGTCATTGACATGTACTTATAGGCAATTAACAAAGAGTATGGAGCTCAGGTAAAAGTTTGGGGTTGGGGTTTCAGGAAAGAGCTCTGGTAGACCCTAAGTGCTCTTAACTTTGGAAGGTTTTTCCCCATATCATACAAAAATATTTTATGTGTAATATATTAATAGATCATCATATAAGAATTTAATTTCAGTTCATTATTTGACATGATTTTAAGCAGCTGATTATTCCGTTTTCAGTTTTCCTTTCCTTCTCTACTTCTTTCTCAAATAAGTTTTTGATCTTTGAAAAGATACTGTGTTTTTAGTATTTATTGGGTATAACAATCCCATGTGTGATTGGCAGTTGAAGTTTTGACCTCAGAGGAACAAGGAGTGACTGGCAGTGGGGGGAGTATTAAATCTTCACATAACCTACCTCAGCACACAATTAGCCACGCCAAATAAATAGACTGCATATGAAAATAGCTGACTTCCTTTGCAAACTCAGCTTCAAGACAAATTTCTTTGCTCTCCCTATGTAGAAATTTTGGTGACTCCACTGGTTTTGGTTATATGATATTTTGTCAAATAAGAAGATGGTTGAGTAAACCTAAAAGAGCACCAACATCTGAAGTGTCAAGCAGAGAAGCAGGAATCTGGGGAGAGAGCCAAGAGACAGGCTAGGAATACAGATATACCATATAGTAAAAGGTTTCTAGAAAGGGAAACAGCCAATAGTCACAGAGATTCTGTTAAAAAAGAAATAGAACATTGAAATAAGAAATTTAGAAGCCACTGGTGGACAGAGTCAGATTGTGTCAAGTTGACAAATGAAAGGGAGCTAAGGGAGTAGAGCAAGTGTAGACACTAGACTATTAATGGAAGGATGAAGAGATACAAGTCATAGCTAGATGTAATTCAAGATTAAATCCCATCTCGCTGCCTACACAGAACATCACTCTAATAATTTTCTTTCTCTCTTACCTTATGAGTGTTTTCCTTTCTACTAGATTTTTCCATCAGCAAACAAACCCTGGCAAGATTTCTCTCATCTAAAAAACAAACAAACAAAACAACCAGCAAAATCTTTTTAGTGAACTTTCCTCTCTCAACCCATTGCCTGTTTCTTCCCTTCCATTCTCAGCAAAATGCTTAGAAATAGGTTTCTTGTGATTTCTCATTTTTCATTTGCTACTCAATTAACTCTAGTGAGTGGTAATTGAGTGGAGGGGTGTTCCCATTACAGTGTTAAAAATCCCCAGTCAAGTTTATCAAAACTTCAGGTGACTGAATTCAATGTGAATAAACATCCTAGATTTTCTGTGATTTACCTACAGCATTTCACACATGATCACTTTTTTTCTCTTGACATACCCTCTTCATTTGACTTTTGCTCCTCAGTCCTCTTGTCTTTTTAAAAATCTGTAATTATTTTCATAGTGATTTCACCCTGACTTTAAATACCAGCCTGTATCTTTCCCCAGAACTATATACTATATATCTAATGGTTTATGTAGCATCTCTACTTGGATGCCTAATTAACTTTGAAAACTGATCTCTTGATATTCCACCTCAGTGCTTGATCTTTCCAAAATATTTCTTATCCCAGCAAATAACCAACTCATTCTCACAGTGGCTCAGGCCCAAACCTTATGCTTGATTCTTCTCTAATCCTCATATTATACATCTGATTTTTCAGCAAATACTTTTGGTGCCTACTGAAAACTTCAGTAGGAAACAACAATATTCAAAGGTTTTGTTATCTTCAAAACATGTCTAAAATCTGATCACTTCCTGTCATATCTACTCTAACTCCTCATGATTAGGACCTTTCCAGGACACTATCATCTTTTCCTTGGAATTGCTGCATCATCCTCCTAACTAGATTCTCCATTTCTACCCTTGTGTCTTTCAGTCTGTTCTCAACATATCAGCCAGGATGTGATTATTAAAATGTAATTCAGATGGCATTCCACTTCTGGTTAAATTCCTCCAGTAGCTTCCTATCTTGGAATAAAAGCCAACTGCTGTGAGCTTTAAAACTCTCCAATCTCATTTCATCATATCTTTGGTATACCTATAGTACATACATGCTGCTCCAGGAATGCCATACCTCTGGTCTACATGGAGTGAGTGCTCAGTCTCCTGGCACCTTCAAGTTTTTTGTTTAAAAGTCACTTCAAGGTGACATTAACGACTCTATTTAAAACTGAACAAGGAGAGCAATCTCTCCTTGGGAATACCGGTTCCTCTTGCCTGCTTTATCTTTTTCCTGGAGGCAAGAATTTTTGTCTATTTTATTCACTGTGATCTGTGATATCCCCCATGTCTCGGACAGTGCATGGCACTTAGGATGTTGAATGAATGTTATTGACAGTAGTGAAGAGCAGAGAGATAATTGATGAATGGAGGTTCAGGTGGGAGACTTTAGAAGAACAGATGCAAAAAAATGCTAAATTATTATTTTCAGAGTCATGGCAGAGAAGGGAATTGATAAAGCTCCTGATATTATCACTTTTTGTTGACTGAAACAAATCAATACCAGTGTGTCACCTTTCTACACATTTATATTTTTTAAGGTTTTTATCTCTAATTGGGGTGGAAAATAAGTCCTTTTGTTAAAGGAATTGCATGCACTATCAAGAAGATTGGAGATTTATTCAGAGGTCATAGAAGTCTTTTTCTTGACCTTGAAACCATCTTATATCTGAGATAAAACAGATTTACTCTTTAATATATTATTTCTGAAGCATCAAACAGATGCTGTGAGTAGTGGTGGTGGTGCTGGTAATAGTAGTAATAGTTTGCCAGGTTGTGAGACTGGACTAGAATTTTAGTCTCATTGGGACCTCCATTCCTGAACCAAGACCCATCACACCCTCAGGATCCAGAATCAGTGTTGCTGAGCAGTCTTTCTTCCTTGAGTATCCCTTTCTTCCCCTTCCACAAGAAAATCCTGTGATAATCCCAGCAAATAATTCCAAATGTCAAATTACAGACTTTCTTCAGCCTGGGGTCTTTGCACTTAAACCAAAGGGAAGCTGGTAATCACATGGCTGCTCAATGACAAGTGCAGGGATGGGGATTATAAAAAGGAGGAGGAGAGAGGACAAGGGAGAGGACTTGTGTCTCTGGGAGTGAACAGAAATGCAGGGAAGCTTGACTGAGCTTGGGACAGTGTCAGAATGGTGCTATTAGTTTCATGGTAGAGCTGGGATTGAGTCCTGATGTTGGAAAATATACAAAATAGTAAGAGATAGAAGACAGATTGGTTATGTAGAAACATGGAGATTCTATATCTTATTCATAGTATTCTAAAGCCAGGAATTTTATCTTTTTATCTTGCTATTCCCTAGGCCTGGCTCATTTATATTTATTGAGCCAAACAAATGATTTATAGCAGTTTAGGTGTCTTATTTGACAGTTATACTTTATTACCAGAGTATACATCAATAATTGTATATGTTAGTAGATACTAGAGTATATGATACACGCTTTCCTTATAATCAACATGAAATGTTATAACTTAATCATATCTCTGTTCATGCTTTAGTCTTAAGGAGACTCAAAATCAATATATGAATGAGTTTCAGTAACTGTACAGGCCTGTCACCTCCATATGTGTAACATCCACCTCTGTGTCACACTCTTAGATTTTTATTGTATTTATTCCTGCAAACCATCTTAAATTCTTTCTGAAACAGGATTAGATATGAATGTATTAATTTAAAAAATTATTTTTTTCAGATTAATTTTGTTCTAAGTTTTATCTAAGTGTAGCCATGAATGAGCTATAGGAACTACAGATATATGATCCACACATGGCAGTTGGTTTCATGGTTTTGTACTCACCCTTCATATTGAGTCTATATATAGTATTTGAAATAAGAAAATAAAAAGGAAATATTTTCAGGAAACCAAAGACAAGAATGATCTTCCATGGATGTGGTGAATTCATGAAATTCTAGGAACTTTTAAATCCCTTCTTAATTAATCAATAGCTATGAGCATGACTTGATTTGATACTTCAGATGGGTAATTTTGATCACTCTATGCCTCACTTTATTTAAACAAAGGAATAACAAGTGAAAATAATATGAAGGTAAGAAGAAATGATGATAAAATTAAACAAGATATACTAACAGGTTGAGCTCAAGAGAATTGAAATAATATATTAAAGTTCTAAAATCCTCATTGTCTTTTCTCGATTCCTTTTAAGAATTCATCTTAAAGTTCTTTTTAAAAAATATTGATTGATGTAGCTTTGATTTGCAGAATAATTTAAACCCATATATTCCCTATTTCTCAAATACATGACAACATACCTTCCCCATCACCAAATTACCTAAAATTCTTCACCGTTGTGCATTGGAACTCACCACCACTTGCCCCCAGCCCATACCCCATTTCCTACTGGTAACCTCAGTTCTACTATTAATATCCAAGGGCTGTTTTTTATTTATTTTGTTCATTAAAGGATTTATTTTTAATGGATCGGTTTAGACCCCACTTTAGCAGCCTTTAATGCCTAGTGAATTTTAATGTATGTGGTTCCCAGTTTCAGAGAATTCTTAGAAAAAGATATACCCTTATAAAACCTATTTAATTAACTTGGTCTACAAACTCTTCTTTGGATTTCAGTAACATCACAGGAACACTTTATGATTGCTACTTGTTTATCTGAAAATCTTCCTGGTAGACCTAAGATTTTATACTGATAGGAAAATGTGGCCACCCTAATCAAATCTCTTAAAAATATATCAGGTCAGGGTTGCTATGTAAGCCATAATTTATTACTCTATGCTGCCTCTTTTAAAAAAGTGAAAAGTATGCTTTCTTTTTAAAAATAATTTCATTGAAGGATCATTGCATCATAACATTATATAGGTTTAAGGTGTACATCATTATAAATCAACATCTGTATATATTATGTTGTTTACCCTCACCAACCAGTCAATACTTCATCACATGACTGATATCTTTTTTCCCAATTTGCCTACCTCCTTCTCCCCCACTTCCTATAACTACTAATTTGATTTTGTAGACTAAAAGTCTTATTTTTTTTCTGATTTAGATCATATGTTTGCTTTGTTCTTCTATGTACCATATATGAGTGAAATTATACAAGGTCCCTATGCTAGCAAGATAAGCTTGAAGGAGAGAGATATTGTACGCAAAGTTTATTTTAAAACTCCTAGGTATAAAGGATCACCCAATATTCATAGCACAGTTTTAAATATTTAGATTTTATATTGTAAGGACAGAATCTAGAACAATAATCTAAAATCCACAAATGTATAAAATATAGACACAGTGAAAACTAATCTCTTCATTACTTATAGTGACCCATTTTTTTTTCTAATATTTTTCTCTTATTTTGATATGTTCTAAATATTATATTTCATCTACAGCATGTAAGCCCCACATGTTCCTTTTGATAGTGGGGAGCTGAGCATTGCTTTTTCTAGTCACTTCATACTTATGTATAAGGGGAAAAAGAGGTATATTAACGTAAGGAGGACAAGGGGTCAAACACACACATTTAAGTGTTGAATTTGGATCTTGGAAACTTTGTAGGAATTGAAATATGAAATTTAATCTCTTAGTATTTTACAAAGAAAAAACAATATTGTTTCTAGTAAAAATACAGTCTGAATAAAATTCGAAACCTCAGCTTCCTACCATAAAGTTTCCTCCCTCCATTAAAACATGGTTCTTATCAAAAGAAATAAACTTTAAGACCTCCATTTCGTTCTAGAGAAATCCCATGATTTCTTCTGATATTGTATACATGTTTAATTAGGGCACTTGTTGAAAGGTAATAGATACAAAATAACAAAAGAAAAAAAATGATTTATTATTTCTGGTATTCTCTTTACTCTTCTTTCCAAAACAGTTAAGGGAATGGGCAGTATCTTAGCAGCACACATACAACCAAATAGGTGAGTTATTCGTACATACTTGCTAGTTTAAAGTAGCTTAAAGTTCAGGTTTCCCTGGAGAAATTCTCAAATGAATGCATACCCTAGGGAATATACTAAAATTCTAGAAACTGTTCAAGTAAAATAATCTGGGGATCCTTTTCTCATGGCTTCGACTTCAAGAGACTCAAAACAAGAAAATGAGACACTACCTCTTGCTGTAATTCCTCAGGGATTAAATGAATCCTTAATTATCTCTCATTTCCAGCTCTGTGTATAGTGCCAGTATGCAATTTTTGGTTCTCTTACAGTCTGCCCTCTCACCCCCAGCGAGCAGGACCTAGACTAGGTGCTGGATCCTACACAAACATTTGAGAGGTGAGTAGTTGATGTATCAAAGCAATGGGTTCTTCAGTGAAAAGATAAGAGGTAGCTTGTTCTTACAAACGAGTATATATTTTAACTGCCTTTCCCTAGTCATTAACTGTTTAGAAATACATTTAGTGTAAGAAACTTTCTAGTTGCATGCCAGTAATAGTAATTCCTCAATTTAGACTTGAGAAATGCTTTTTCGTCTCAAAAATTTAAGTCATTTCAATTCTTGGAGAATAACAAGTTAGTGCTCTGATTCTCAGGCATCTCAGACTCAAAATCTCCCTTTAGATAACACACATTTGAGATAACCTTGACTATTCTGAAAAGAAATTTGTTATGTAATCAAACTATATATTATAAAAAATGAAAAATATTATGATATAAAAGAGAAAGAGAAAGAGACTTAAGATGTATTCTAATATGTAAATGACTAAACAAAGATAAATTTTATAAACTCCCAAAACATTTCTTCAATGGTAGAACCAATCTGGATGAGATACCACTTTAGCACTATACCCAATTTGGTGCTGGGTGGTACAGTCTAAATTTACATGTAAGCTCTTTGTAACTTAGAGAAAGTTACACATCTTCTCTGAAATTTAATATCCTCATATTTAAATCAGGACACTGCTTCATAAGAATGCTGTTTATATTATAAACATACATATTATATTATAGCATCATATATGAAGCACCCAGTACAATATTTTGTGCTATGTATAGCTACACTGTAGGTATAACATAATATGTTTTATTTAATATGTAACATAGGTAATATTTCTACCATGGGCTAGAGCCAACAGTAAGATAGATCTCTAGCAGTGTTGAGTCTTGCCATTTTTTCCCAGAGAAGTTAAAGTTGCTGTGAATCACAGGTTTTTTTGCCCCTTCTGCAAGGCTTACCCTACTGAGCTTGAATGTCTTTCAACAAGGGTTAAAGAGAGTGGCAGTAATTCAAATATTGAGCTGTTAAAGAAAAAAATTCATCACTGATCTTCTACCCCTTCCTCCACCTTTTCCAAGTAGATGTAATAAATATGGGTCAAATTTCCAGTTCTCCTCAGTTGAATCTTTTCATGCTGATTGCCTTATTGTGCTGATTCCAACTCCCTGTCAATGTAGGTAAGGGTACTTTGCAAGCTGTTGTTTGTAAGGTATGTTGAGGACTGGATTGTGATTTGAAAAGCAATCTGTCCTATCTTGTTTTTCCAGGACAATGGTTTATAGGAATTAAGCATTTGTCTAGGCAGGTATTGCTGGTAGAAGACAGAAATGGTAAATTTTTCCTTCATTCTATGCTCACTATAAAGCAGAAATCCAGGGGATTCTCTTTTTAATCTCTAAAAAGAATTTGCCTGTTTCTTTTTTAAACTGATAGCCTCCCAATAAGCTCCTCGAAGAGGACAATGCATCTTTCTCAAGAAAATAACTCAGTTTATGCTCTTACAGATTTGCAGTTTGGGGAAAGAGTGTGTGTGTGTGTGTGTGTGTGTGTGTGTGTGTGTGTGTGTGTGTGTTTAGTGAGAGGAGATGTTAAAGAAAGATTTTTTTCCTGTTCGTTTAGAAATCCTTATGAACAATTATGTTTTAATTAGCGTGTTTTCACATTTTAAAAAGCACTGCAGAAGAAATTTTTATCCTGCATAGAAAAATAAGACCCTTTAATAATTATCTAGAGCAGGAAAATGTCATCCCCTGTTTTATATCCTCATAAACAACCTCAATTGGATGAAAAGCACTTGTGGAGGTACAGACCTCTCTGGTTACTGCCTCTTCTAGGTTTTCCTTCTCTGCTTGATTCTCCTTTCTGATAAGAGATCAGGTAACCATGACAACACTGCACAGTGGAAGTCCTTTCATTTTGTGCTTTACATAATCCTGAAAATAAATATGCTATCTCTTTGACATTTGCTTCCCTTTTTAAAAAACTTTTCTATTTTAATCTTAGCACAGTCTCTCCTAGAAGAAATGTGCTACTTTAGAGGCTATGCTGCCACGGATGTGACTTCCTAATAGTAATGGGGCTGATTTGGTATTGTCTGAGGTTCATATTCCTGCAGTGGATTCTCCCCACACCACTTCAAACTAAATTACAGCTCTATTATTAGTTTTGAAGACTAGAAAGACTGTGATGGTTCACTGGAATCTTTTCTGATTTAAGATTTACATTCCCATGTCCAGGTCAACCAAATGGCAGCCATTGTTATTAGTGGGCCCTCAAGATTCTGCCTCACAAAACCTTGTTCCATAGGGATAATGCTTCTAGAAATCTTTTCAAAGTTCACAGTGAGTCACATTCACTGATTTGACACTCAGCTAAAATTTGACAGCATGATATGATAGTTTGATCTAATGTTTATTGTAGTTCTATTATAATTTAACATGTGAATCTTGACAGTCTGCCTTTGAAATAAGAATGTGTTACACCCACCTGGAAATGTGAGAATTTTGATCCATAACAAATAATTAACTTCTTGTTTTTTTTCCTATCAAAGAAAATAAATATTTGATTACCTGTTGTAAATTCTAGAGACTTCTATAGTAATGTGGACTTCTTTTACAACAAAGGAAATGACTTAGTTTCCTACATTTGTGGTTATGTGGCAATTCAGACAAGTTGAATGCAGTGTAGTTTTTAGTTGGATGAGAGAAAAGTTATCATTAGTGTCAAAATCAGGCAATTGTTTTGAAAGTAGACATAGTTTTTATCTTTACCTACTGGGTTGGATTGTGTTCAGGCAAACTGTTAATGATTTATTTCCCTAATGGTTGCATTCTGTTCTCTCTCAGGAACTCTAATATATTAGACACATGGAGCTTTTTTTCTGCATGTGTGCCTATTAAGTATTATTTAGCTTAATAAGTCTGTTCAACAGCACCCAATTCTCTTATCTTTATTCAGATAATCTTCTGGGAGTTGGGGCTCAGACAAAATTTGCAGAAAGAATCCTACTAATTTGTTGAATAACCTTATATTTCCTTTTAAAGACATATTTGTTCTCCCTGGAATATGTGTTCATCCATGTATAATGAAAAGTATAATCATATTGCTATGAAAACCACTGGACATTAATCAGCATTCAAAATGACTGGGATAAATTCATGGCCTCCATGTACACGGTAGAGATTGTGCCAGCAGAGAGAAAGAACAAATTTATTATGTTCTGTGTGAGCTTGGAGGAAGTGCTTTTTTAAATTCCCAGAAAGATCTTAACCTATACTGGCCTTGTTTATATTGGTTTCAGGATATTATCAGTCATACCTGACCACTGAATGGGCAGTCTCAGCATCAGTACGTTATAATGATGGACAATGTATGTAAAATAAGAATGTATAAGGTGGAAATAAAAGGAAAAATAAATGCACAGGTATCTTAGTACTTCATATTATTAGATAACTAACATAAAATTGACTCCTAATTCCAGATTTGATGAGACCTAGGGAGCAAGATACTTCTCTCTGTGAGTTTGTATTCTCATCCTAAAATGGGGTGATTTTACTTCAAAATTGTTGCGAAGATTCATTGAAATAATGAACAGAAACTTGGTACAGTGCTTAGCAAGTAGTGTGGGCTCAATAAATATGGGCTATAATAAATATTATAGTCACTCCCTTCTCCCAACTCCTCACTGTAACCCCTAGTGTTTGCTTTATCAGCTACTTTGTAGGAGATGATAATGTGTTCTGTGACATTGCCAGGGGAAGGGGGCAGAGACAGAAGGAAAACTAGAGTGTATGTTACGAACAAGCCACATTGGGTCAGTACTTGAAGGCTTAGGGGCAGACAGAGATGTAATTAGCAACACACATTTTAATAAAGAAGATTCTTTTAAATTCAGATGGAATTGAATCAGATTTTTAATTTTTTTTTCATATCACATCCTGTGATTCTACATACTGATTACTCTGAAGATGGTTAAGAGATTCTGATAATTACTACTGGAGAATTTAAAATTCAGGGGCAGGTTGTATTTAGTTCTCTGTCTCTGGTGACCGAGATTGTTGTTTAGATCAAGGAGGGAAAGTCTTTTGACTCTGGCTGTCCAGTGTGATTGTCTTATCCTTGTATCCTCCTTGGGCACTAATCTTTAAACACTCAGGAGGGCAGGTCCTAAGCCCTCCTCTGCCCACATTTAAATGCACCATGCTGCTTTTTTTCCTTTTAAAAAACATTTAATTGGAAACCAGCCAGTTTTATAAACAGACATTTAATATTAATGTTTTCCCATGAGTACTCTCTGTGCTGTATTTACAATCTATTTAAGCTTTCTAGTGACAGGGAAATTTGAGACTCAGAAGAAGTGCTTGAAGCAAAGTGCCACAATGCCAACTTCCAGGCCTTCGAGAACCATTTGAAGGAAAATGTCTAATTTGGTCATTCTTTGAATTTGTTGAATAAAAATACTCTATAGGAATCCCTAGTTTTAATCCAACTAGTTTTGTGTTTATTGTTTGATTTTTAACTGCTTGCAAGAATGGAAGAAAAAACACTGTCTAGGGGGGACACCGGCTACAGAGCCAGTCTGCTTCTAATTGTGATCTTGGTCAAGTTATACAATCTCTTCAAGGCTCAATTTAGTCATACATAAAAAGGGGAGGCTGAACAACTATCTTTAACAGGGATGTCTCCAGAATTGTGAGATCCTGTGCAAAATGAAGACATGGGATCCCTGATTCAAAAAGTGTGGGAGAAATGATGCTAAAGGTACTCGAACATAATACTTTTTCCTTTCTTCCACAATCACTTAACTTGGCATTTAAAGAAAACTGAAAATTTAAATTATTAATGCAAATTTTATCATTCATCTTGACAGTGTACAATGTCAACTTTACAGGCAGATATAAAAGCATTTACCTCATTTGAAGTTACTGATACACAATTAAATATTTCCCAGATCTTACATGAATATGTATATAATTTTCAGAATAGGGGAACCACTGCATGAAACTAACTTTTCATTTCACTTCTTAATAGGGATATATTCTATCTACTCATTCTACCTTCAGTCTATTGATGAGAAAGGAAAAGGAATAGATATCAATCTTTTTCCCTTTCCTTCTATGTCATCATTTTCGGTGGAAGTAGTTGAAATAATACAGAGAAGTAACACAAGGCAAAAAGAATATGATATGATTTCTTGATGATTTCTATTTCTTAGAACCTTGGACATAAGTGCTGTTTCAAACAAAGTATAGCATCTTGGAAGCTGTCATTCCCCTCCCCTCATCTACTTAGTTAAAGTAACACTCTTTCCTCATATTCCCTTTCAACTGTTAAAAAAAGAAATAATAGGTCTAAAAGAGATTCACTTGGGGTAGGCCCACCACGAATTAATACCTAACCTAATTGCAGTGTCAGCTTTCCCCAGGTATGGCATTTTAATTGGTCAGTTTAGAATTTTTTGGTCAGTAATGAGGAGGTAATCTTTCTCACCCCCCAAACTAAGGTGAGGTAATTTGCCATTTAGACCTGTTCCATTTTTTACAGGTGGTTTACCTAAGCCTAAAATAATCTTTCATTGCTTATGCCTTCCTTTTCTAGTCTTTAAAAACCTTCACCATTCTGTAACCTCTAGAGAGACTTCCTGTTTACTTACTGGGATTCTGTTCAGTTCATGAATTGTTTAGTAAAGTCAATTAAATAATTTTTTCTAAATTCGATGTTTATTGAGGTAAATTTGTTTTACAAAATAATGTAAACCCATATGTCCAAGTTCCCCATTCCTCAAAAATGTGTCAGTACACCTGGAGTACCATCCAATTACCAAGAGTTCTTCACCGTTGTCCAAGAGTTCACCGCCACTTGCCCCTAGACCCCTCACACCATGTTCCCTACTGGTAATCTCAGTTCTATTGTCAGTGTACGAGGGTTGGTTTTGTTTAGTCTGTTCCTTTGATTTGTCTTTAAATTAGATTCAAATAGATTAATCAATTAGAACTTTACATTTGCTTATCTGGGTTTTTGTTACTTAACACAGCCTTATTGAACTCCTATGCACTACGGGCAGCTGAATTTCTGTGCTCATGGGACATCACTTGGGGTGTGCACTCTGTGTTAATGGAGTGGCTTCTCTGCTCCATTGTTCCACAAAAGCATTAAGAAATTCAAAACGGACAACAACAGCAGGTCATCAAGTCTTGGGTGGTGTCCTTCTGAGAACAGGGCTGTGTGTGACTGCACAGGTGTGCTAAGTCCATGAAGTCTCCCTTGATATTTAAATGTCTAGAACCTGTATAATGCTCTAATTGCATCATGGCCTTTTTATTTCTTAGACACGTTTTATCTTTATGGAGTGACTTTTTAGAGTGACTCCAACTTAAGGAATAGTTGATCTGATCATGATATTTTTTGAACTCAGCCTTATTGAGGTATAATTTGCATACATAAAATTCACTCACAGCAAATGAACAATCTGACTATTTTTAGTAAATGTATACTGTTGTGTATCCATCACTACAATTTAGTTTTAGAACACTTCCCATAATACCAAAAGTTACGTCATGCCTACTCACATTTCCATCCTGTTCAGGCAAACTGATGATCGTGGAATATTTATAACATGACACTTATGGACAAAATGTGCTGTGGCAGTTCTGGTTTAGTAGACAATTAGCCATTAAGGCATAGGGCAAAATTCCAGGAACTGCTGGATTCTGAAGGTATGGGAACTGATAGGGGAAGGAGTTGGCCATCATTAGCCCATAAACGTGCTATTGTGTAGATTTTTAAAGTATGCCTCCTTCAGAGGAAGGCAGCCCTGTAGCATGCATGGTAAGCAAAGTCAGGGCTACATTTCAGTCTTCGCTTCTCTCCACAAGCTCCAACTACAGCTGGCATGCCTTTGCCTGACACAGCCTGCAGTGGAATGTACCCAGTCTCAGGAAGGTCCTGATAATGAGGACCTGATAATGAGGATAATGAAGGTTAGCTGAGCTCCACCCTCTATATGAACTACGGCGACTTGTGAACTTCTCTGAGCCTCTGTTTTCACATCTCTACCACAAGGACAGCAGAACAACTGTCAACTTTTGTTAGGGGGGATGAAGTGTGGGATGAATAATGCCTTTAGTGGAAGATGTTTCAAAATGTTAGTAATTGTTGTTATCTGCTGACAAGTGTCCCAAGTGTTATTTTTTCAGATTATACTCCATCAGAAATATCAGCACTAAGAACAGGGTCTCTGTCTTCCTCTTTAACTCTTAAATTACCAAATGTTTCAACTGAATTAATTGATTGACTATACTCTCAATTTTATTTCCAATTTTAGGACAAACATCAACTATCACAAAAAAATTTCATTTAAAAATTTCACTCTATGGATAACACTCTTGGAACTTGCTGTTCTTTGAATCTGTCCCTCCTTCTCTCCCTCCCTTCCTCCCTTCCTCCCTCCCTTCCTTCCTCCTTCCCTCCCTTCCTTCCTATGTTTCATTTAAGTGATAAACTTTTAAAATGTAGGTAGAGCTCTGCCAATAGCTAGTTTTTCCACTCTGGCCAGATCATTTGACTTAATCTGGATATCAGTTTCCTCATTTGTTTTATGGGGAGGATGGACGACAGAGATTCTGAGGGTTTAAGGTTCAAAAATACAGTACTGAGTGGGTTACTTCTGGAGAAGGAGGAAAAGCACTCATACTCATTGTCTATTTAGATAAAAAAAATTTTGCATGCTGTCTTTCTATTTCTTTTGTTTCTGAGTATTTGTAATAAAATTTTAAGTATTGTAACTGACCAAATCCCATGTGCAACCTCATAGCAGGTCCTTTGCTCTCCTGAGTTTTGAAATGGTCGAGAAGCAGTCTTCTGAATCAATTTTACTCCTGGGTGTTATCATCGAGTAGAATAACCCCGCTGTAAAAGAAAGAGAAAAGGTGAGGAAAAGAAAGGTCAGACTCTGAATTGGGCAAACGGTGCCTCACAAGCATCCAGAGAGTTGGAATGTCTGTAATCATTCTTTATCTTTGACTCTGAGTTATAACAGGCTCCAAATGAATTTAGACTTTTCTGATTAAAAATAATTAATCAAAGCTTTCCCCTTTTATGATCAACAACTCTGCCTTTCTTTTATAATGAAATGATTTTTAAAATATCACTTGTTTGGATGTAAAAGAAAGGGACACTTAAAAGTATTTGAGTCTAATTCTTGAAAAACTTTTTATTGTAAAATACAAAAGCAGAGAGAATGACCTAATAAAGTCCCATGTATTCATGTACTCATATTCAACAATTACCACTCTGGTCATCTACGATATTGTCACTACTCACTACTACCCTGTAGATTATTTTTGCAATAAATTATAGATATACCAATTCATCTGAAATATACAGGCATCTTCCTACTGGCTTTTGTAAGTGACTTTAAATTCCTACTTTACTCACATAAGGTATCAGTTGTTAGCATCTTAATGGCTACATGTGAAGATTTTTCTGCTCAGTCAACACTGAGAAATATGTGCAAACAAACTCTGGATATGTTATTGGGGACCCCGGACAGATAAAGTTTCTCATCAAGCTCCATTTAGGTCACAGGTGGGGCTCCATTCACTAATTTATGTACTTAAGCAGATTCCTACCACCTCTGGAAAGGAATTAAGATGACGTACGAAGAAATAAGTAGCACAGCAAGGTCAAAGAGTGAAAAATGAGGCACAGGGAAAAGATGGTAGGAGAATGGGATAGAACCAGGAGCAAAGCAAATATACAAATTGCATTTTCTAAAATTCTGTATGCTTCTGGAAGTGAGTCAGGTTGTTGAGTTAAAAGTTTCTAAGAGATTATGTAAAGAGGGGTAAAATGAGCCACATAATATGTAAGATAAAAAGCTAAGAGAAGTCCATTGCTTAGAGAAGTCCAAGCAGTTCCATCATTGAGACCACAGTGAGATTCCTCCAGTAGATCTTGAAAGAGGACACTGGGTAACGTAAACAAACATTCTTCGTAACATGTTTGGACTAAATGAAGTGATAAACTTTGAATGATAGCTTTTGATAATATTCTTCATTTAGCTAAAGGCATTTTATTAAAGCGCAGTCCAGGAGGATTTCTGAGGGCACCCATGAGGATGCATTACAGGTATGAAGTCACTGATGATCTGATTTCATCCAGGGATAAGTTATATATTATTTAGTTGTTCTTAAGTGCCAGTATGTGATAAAATTTCCATGGATTCCTGATAAAAATTACAAATAATGTAGTCAGTCATGAATTTACAACACTAAATTTACATGTTCAATTTTAAAGACTGTTCTTTTCTTATATCCTTACTTGGTAAAATAAGTAATCAACCTATGTCAGTAACTATCATTTAAAATGATTTTTTATAACTGATCTGTGAAATATAGAAATCTGGGAAACCACTGACCTCAGAGAACGGAAAGACACACAATCTCCATGAATATTATTTTTCTCAGCAGGAGTTTGATATCTTTATAACTTGTAGCAATATGCTAGAAATTATACCCTCTGCCAAATTTCTGGAATGCAGCTCTCCAATGCTGAAGTTCAATTCCAAACCATATGTTATTAAAATCTGGGGGAAGAATTGCTATGCTGCTGTAAATATTTAGAAGCAAGACAAGAACCTGGCTTCAATAGAAGCTATCCCACAGTCCCACTGAGTGAGCCAAAGGAAGGAAGGCAAGGTCAAGATTATCCTCAGTGAGTTATATTGAACGTTCACTAATTTACAGACAAATGACAGAGATTTCCAAATTTTACACCACAGAGCATTAATTCTAATCCAGGAGAATTTTTTTTTTTCTTTTTCTTTTTTTAAACAGAGGGAAGATGAGAGAGAAAGGAGGAAAAAAGCATTCAAGGAAAAGGGAAAGAGGAGGAAGTAACATCTATATGTAACTGTTCATTTTGGTTTTCACCCCAGACCTGTTCTTAAACCTGGCTGCTTGGCTTCACACAGTTAGCACACCAGCATCTCAGTCACCTGAGCCATGAGGGTGTGAACCTCATTCCTCCCAGGAACATTTTAGAATAGATAGAACCTATCTACTCTAAACCATCCAACACCAACATTCGGAAACTCCAAATAAAAGCTACACAGTAAAAATACCTACAGAATCCTTAGCTTTGCATAATTGAGTTTTCTTGGACCTCTTGGAAGACAAACAATTACATACTGGTAATGAATGGCATTACCTGGCATATATGACTGGCAACCATATGTAAAGAGTTGAATTTTTTTTTTTAGCACTATTCTAATAGTTTTACTCATAAATACCTTTAATCCTCGCAACTTTATGAGATAATGATAATAATTATTAATCATTATTTGTAATTTATTCTTGTTTTACAGATAAACTGATGCCAAGAGTTGTTCAATAAAGTCCTCCAACCACTAAGAGATGGAACCAAATTTCAAACTCTGGCAGAGTGACTCTGAGGCTATACTTACAGGAAGCTGCTTCACTAACTTCTTTACCTCGATACAAGCCTGGAAGAAGTTGGGAGATGGCTGTTAGAAATGGTGCCCTTGATCTTAGAATAATTAGTTTGTGGCCATTCTTTCTGGCAGTAACCAGATTCCAAGGATGATTTTCTTGGAAGGTCACTTCCATCCTGTAATAATAAAATCCTGTTATCTTCTGATAAGAAGGTGCTTATTATTATGTTCTCCAGAGTCCTTGGCCTCCAACTCATTTAGGAGCAGCTTCAAACTGTTTCAAAAGAAGTTAAAAACAAGGGAGATGGGAGGTGCAATGTGACTCTGGTGCTCAGAACATATCCTCCTTGGATTTTCGAGGAGGTCAGTCCTGAATCCCTGGGTCACAGAAGGCACTGGGAGCAATCTCTGTGCAAATGCAAATATCTCTGGTATCTCTGTTGACTTCGGGTGACCTGAGCCACATAAAATTCTATTCCCACAGAGTCAAAGACATGAGAAAGATTTAAAAAGCCCTGCAAAGTGTGTTTTATTTTGACTACTATTTTTTTTTTTCCCAAGAAAAAAGCATAATAAGAGTGGTCAACAGTAGATTAGCTGTGCTTAAAGCTAGCCTTTTGAGAACAGATAGAAGCAGGAGTCAGTTCATCATTAGTCTCCTCTGCAAATATTGGAGCCTCTCTGTGGTGCTTTCAGGCTGGAAAACCTCTAGTCTCTTAGATGAGCCACCCCCACTCCAGTTTGTGCCTCTTTCCGGGGGTAAGTTGTCACTATGGCAACACACCATGCCTTCTGGGTCTCTGGGCAGCAGTAATACAGGCTCTCTACAGCAGGTAAGTCAATAGAAGCATTTATTTACAAGTTAGGAAATGACAGATAACCACAGCTGATAGATAGGTCCAGCTTTTGGGACTTATCTCACCAAGTTCCCTGAGTCAAAACACTACACTTTTATCTTCAACCTCCAGGGAAGTTTATTCTCTTGGTTTGGGGCTGCTCAGGAAATCTGTTCTTTTTCAACTTAAAGTCTTCTCTGCTATTCTAGCCTTTTCTTCTTTCTAAACTGCAGTCTGGAGCTTTCGTTATTTTTAAATTGCAGATCTTTTTAAGTATTTGAGTTTCTCTTACTGAAAGCAACCTTGTTTATCCACAGTTATCTGCCCAGTCATTGACATTGCTACATGCAGTAGTCTTATGCACAAGAGGCCAGGACAAATAGTGGAGGCATCTCACCACAGCGGGGTACAGAGGAAAAACTACTGGGGCGCAGAGCACAAATTTGCTAGTACAATTTTCCTACCTCCCAAATTGTTGAATTTGATTTAATAGAGGAACAATACGTATTCATGTGTAGACCCTTTCAACATGTGTTCATTGGTAAAGCACTGTGCTACTGCATTGTCATGGAATTACTTGGATCCTGCCCTTAGGAGTTTTTAGTAAGGAAACTATGGCATGAATTATATGATATAAATAACTATATTTTAGGTAGGGAATGATGCAGATATGAAAAATGTACAAATAAAATATTAGGGAAGCTCATATCACCTTGTTATTGAGAAATTAGAAATTAATAAAAGTAAGTAGGAATAAGAAATATAGAGTGGGAGTGAATTTAAAGCTCACCTTGTTCATCTGATTCACTTAATAGATGAAACAAACAGATCCAAATACGTAAACAAGATTTATAGTTAAATTCTGGTGAAGTTGAGTCTAGAATTGGAGTCTCCGGATTTCTAGCCTGGAGTTATTTTCTCTGGACCACACCATTAACCCAAGAACATATGGGCCACAAATTGAATCTAAATGAGAAATAGGTTGTAAAGCTGTTTTTTAAAAAACTGAGATCATCTTATTAATTGGAGACTTTCATAGAAAGAACTATCTTAGAATTCTTTGGTTATATTTGGCATTGATTTATTTCTTATCATAATAAACTACTTTTACAGGAGAGCTCCGAAAAAAAAAAGGAATAGGCAATGAGACCATAAGAAAGGAAATCAGAGAAAGAATGTTAATGGGGGAATTCTTGAGCCTTCAGGGATTAGGAGGTCCCCAGCCATCAGTTCTCCATCTCTTTAAAATGGAGAAAACCAGAGAAAACAGACTTGAATATCAAGCAAAAAAGATGAAGTTAGGTTTCAGGAAGACATCTTTTATATGAAGGTCTAACACACAGAGAAAGGAAGCTGCAGAATGCTATGAACAGTCTTCCCTCATCAGTTTTTTTGCCTGGTGAACCAATTGTCTCTCCCGTAAATCCTGTTGACCTACCTGGAATGAAAGGCCTTTTAAGGATTTTTCCTAGAATTTGGAAGATTATTCTAATCCTAATAAACATGCTCTATTGATCTTATAAATTTTGGGGTAACAAAAAGATAAAAATAAAATGTGACATCATATTTCCTGGTGATTGGAAAGAGAATGGGATCAGACATTTCCATAAAATGAGAGAACTAAAAAAGTTAATGAAGTATTTTGTATTACAAATGGCCATTTTTTTTAAAGTCAAATCTAACCAAGAGGTTAAAAAGCAGCCAGGCTTGTTTTTTAAATTTTTCCATTGAATTTCCAGAGCTTTCCTGTTCCAAGTTTCTCCTTCTACCTAATTAGAATCCTTTAAAAGAATTCTCAGATGTTGATGGTTCTGAATTATTAGCTGAGAATGACCTATGTCCCTGGTTTAATAACCCAGACATAAAGTCATCTGGAAAGCTGAAAATAAAGAAGAATCCAGTGCCACTCCTGCAAATCTTACTTGATGAGTACAAAGTGGGGCCCAAGCATTGGTAGTTTTGAAAAATTCTCCAGGTGGTCTCGATACCTAGGTTTAAGGATAATTAGCTTGTGATACTTTTTTCTGCCAGAGGTATTTTCACTTTAACAGGGATCTTTGAAGACTCCTGAAATTTCAAATTCCAAGTGAATTTGAAATGGCGAAATTTCTAATCCCTTGAATTGTCCCACATGGACTTTACTCTGCAAATGGAATAGTGACCTTGTTTTCGCAAAGGGAATTGTTACCATTGCAAGGGAGTAACACAAGGAAATGAACAGAATCTCAAATGCCTGGGGCATGTGACAGTGTCTTTAGGAAGACAAGACTGGTAGAAAAGCAGATCAACTTTTTAGTATTCCCTGCTTGGTATATGTTTAACTTGTTCTCAATTGGTATTTTGTATTCTTTTATGAGATGGTCAGAGGAAGGGCTGGGGAAAAAATAAAGTTTATTGCACACATAGGTCCTAAAAACAGGGGCACAGCATGCCACACAGAGTCATGTAGGAAAGATACCAGGGTGGTCAGGAGGCAGAAGAAAAAAGTAAAGAGAAGAGTAAGACAGGAACCTTGATTTGGATTTCCTTGAGAAAGGCAAAGCAGGAGAGGGTTAACAGTTTAATATTGGCCATTTTAAGTCGTTTCTGTAGACTTTGAGCTGCAGAGTTGGCCCCTAGTTGCCTGGTACCTGATCTGAGGAGGACTGAGGAAGAGGAATATCATCCTTGGGGTGTAATGGCCAGATAGGAGTTAAGACTCTGGATTGGTGGCATTTTCCTGGTTGAATCCTTTCCTATGGCTTTAAGAATTGACTGACCAGGGAGGCATAAAGGTTTTTTAAAGATGTTGAAACATTAAAAAATACAGAAAATTTAAATTATTTACAATATAGATGGTTTCTTATCTGAGGGGCTTTATTACTATTATTTGTAAATCATATGCCACGGGCTTGTTTTTCAGTGCCATACATTGTTGAGGTTGTAGAAAATCTAGATTTTTCTCCCTCTTGAGCTATTTAAAAAATGGTTGTTTTTTTTTTTTTTAGTAAGAGAAAGGTGCAGGCAGCAATGAAGGTGAATAAGTAAGCAGGCAGGAAAACAGAGGAGGAAGAAGAATTTTTTTAAATTTATTTTTATTATAGTTATACATTTGGTTGTTCCCCAAGACCCTGGCATGCAAACCTGTGTCCTTGGGATGTATGTGGACTGTGCTTGGCCAGGGGTAGTGGACCTAACTGCTACTCAACCAGGTCATACCTTGAACTACTTTTTAAAAATCATCAGAGGAATATAAAGGACAATAGGAATAAGCCTGCAAGGACTATGGATTGTTTACTGATCTTCAAGGCTCCCTCAGACTTGCTGTGCTGATCTTCCAGCCCTGGCAGATCATCAGAGCTCTTCTAAGAAGTTTCTTGCTTCATAAATTAGAGCAGTTGAGTATCACACTGACGGGAATTCAATATATATTTTTGGAAACATTTGGTCAGTCAAAATTTTCCAGGGACTGGCCATCATTAGTGAATGATAACTATACTCAAGTAGTAATTGCCAGCTAGTGTCTGTCACGATTACAGTGGACAGAGTCTTGGTTCTTCTTCCAGAATCTCTTCCTCTTGGGCACATACATTCTTGAACATATAAAATTTGATACTGAATTTCTGACCCAACCTTGCAGTTAGGTGTGGCCATGTGATTACATTGCCCCAATGTAATGTGAGCAACCTGATATATGTATAATACACACATATATGTATATATGCATATACCATATATACACATAACATGTATATATACATATCCATAAATATCCATCCATACATGTAACTTTAGTCTTCTGTAATTTAGCCAAGGACACTCCCTCCCTTGCATTGTGAAGAGGAAAGCATGAATGTTATTAAGTCATCTGTAGCCATGAAGAAGAGGCTAATGTTCCAGGGAACAGTGTAACAAGATGGAAGGAACCTGGGATCCTGAGGTATTTCCTGAGTACAGCCAATGTAGCAACCTGAATTACTCATCTAGGGACTTTTAGCAAAGTGATAAATTTAAACTATTGTATTGTGGGCCTCTTTATTACAGTTGTAAGACTTCACCTAGTTGATACGGAGTTACAAAATGCCACTTCTATTTGTTTTTCTAAAAGGGATTATAGTTTTTAGAAAAACAAGAATAGAATGTAGAAAAATTTGTCCAACTTCCCTCCCATGCAGGAATTTCATTTACAGTTCTCTTCAGGAGGTGACCCAAGCTTGTGTCTTCTTGTGATGGGATTGAAGCCATTTTATTAGGATGACCAGACCATAAGGCTGCTGGGTTTGTACTTTTATACCTCACCCACTCTTACCAATGACGTAGTGTGTGGCTAAACAACAAATTGATCTATAAAGCATCAAACCTATCCTTCCTCAAAGTATGTTCTACATAACACCTTTCTAGAAGATGCTCCTCAAATAAAACATTGTGGAAACAAATACATTATGAAACACTTATACATTGTGCCCTCCTGAAGAGTCACAGTTTTGTTAATATTTTAAAAGTTTAGACAAGTCTGAAAGAAAGAAATTTGTTTAATGTGATTTAAACCAGAGTTTATTAAACATACTTGGCCATGAACCTTCCCAGATGCTTAATTTTTTTCTTGAATATTTTCATGTAGATCTATAATAGTATAGTCTGTGTATTCTATATATGACCAAGTAGGTCAACCATAGATAGACAGAATCTAATCCTACAAAAGAGAGCAAAATTTAAATTTGTTTCTATTACCTGATTATTGGATGTTAGCCCAGTCAGTAGTAAACAGGAAATATTTTTATTTGTGAATATATCAAGAACTCCAGAGACAAAGGAAACACAAAGTCAAAATAAAATCTTCCTCCAACAAACCATAAACATGCAACTAAATTTTTCTTTGCCAGTACCCTGTTTTTCAAGGCTTACTCATAGAAAATGTAGTCAAAGTAAGCCTAGTTTCTCTTCCATTTATTCTCAGTCTGGTTTTTTAAAGAAGAACATGAGTTCTAGTGTCAAATGGAGCTAATTTGAATCCCATTTACTGGGTCACTTGAGGCAAGTTATTTATTCTTATGAATTTCAGCTACTTTTTTTTTTTGTAAAATGGAGATGAAAGTACCAGAGATCAAGTGAGATAATTCCAACAAAGCAAGGCAGTTAGTACATATAGGAGTTTAACAAATAATAGAATTGTTTTAGCTTCTTTCACTTTGTTCCTCCTTTAAAAAATAATTATTTCTATTTCAGACTGACCTTGTATTTCTTCTTCTTCTTTTTTCTGTTTTCCAAAGGAAAGGTGCAGGCAGAAATGAAGGTGAGAAGGTAGGCAGGAAGAGAGAGGATGAAGAAACATTTAATTTATTGTATTTAGTTGTTCATCTTGGTGGTTCCCCCAGCCCTGGGACACAAACCCTGGTCTTTGGGATGTATGTGGACTATGTCAGCAGACTTAACCACTAAGCCACCAGGGCGCACTGCCATATACTTCTTTACTATAGGTTGCATCCTACATTCCTTAGTCAGATTAAAAAAATGTATTTAACATTCATTTTAAATTAATGGGTATAGTGTTCATCTTGTAGCCCCCTCAAAAATGTCTTTCCCTTGCTAATGGTTGTTATAGACTATTAATTGTCAAGTCCTCTTTTTTTGTCCAGTAAAATAATTTATTTCTATCATTGAGGGTGCTTTAATGCCCCTTACTATAACATGTGACTAATATTTGAAAAATATCACACACTTGACTGCATTATTTTCCAACTAAACTATATATTTCCTTCTTTACAGGGAAAAGTTATAATTACTGTAATTAAATTTCTTTCCCTACAACTATTTTAACAGATGAGGTCACTAAGTGACAATGAAAGTCAGAACCACACTTTTAGTAACCCGATGACTTTTCAGGGGCTGAAATGGGTCAAAAGGTTAACTAACTGTTAGAAATTTGTTGGAAGTTTTGTTCATTAAGTTTATAAAAGACAAAAGTTTTGCTTGTGGTTATCAGTGAGTGGTTTGTATCACACAAAGCTTCCCCTGAGAACAATTAAAAAAAAACAAATCGCAGTTTTTAAAATCCAGCTATTTGAAGATATCAGAGAACACCAAGGCAGTCAGAATTTTAAGGGCCAAGACTCCAGAGATATCCTTTTACATAAAAACATGATCAAAATAGAACGAGCAAGAAATATTACAAGTTATGCACCTTCATGACCACAGTTGCAAATATCATATACAAAATATTTATAAACAAGTTCAGTCTTATATATGAAACAAATAATATATCATGACTAATTTGAGTTTATCCTAGGGATTCAAGGCTGTTTAGCATTAGAAAAATCAATCAATTTTTTTGAAATTTTTTACCTTAACAGAATAAAGGGGGAAATTATATAATCATTTCAATAGGTGCAAGTTAATTATTTGGTGAAGTTCAATACCTTAGGGTCGTATAGAAAGCTAGAAATAAGAGATTTCTTTAATCTGAAATTTAAAATATTTCTGCAAAACCTACAGCAAATATTGTACTTAATGGGAAAATAGTAAAACATTTCTTCTGAGATCAATAATAAGACAGAGATGTTTGAATCAGTTTTAAGCAACATTGTATTGGAGTTTCGGGCAATGAAATAATGAAAAATATTAATAAATGTCATAGAGATCAAAAAGGAAGACATAAACCATCATAGTTTATAGACAATATGACTGAGTTAACTGAAAATTCATAAAGATGAACTATTAAAATTAAAAGCAAATTTAACAAGTCCCCTCTATAAGGTCACTATACAAAGTTCAAGTGTGCATCTATATACCGTTAAAAAAAATAAATAAAATTTTATTATAATAATAATAGCATTTATGTTAGTATCAAATGTTAAATACTTACCTTTTAAATATATGTAAGCTGTGTATATTGAAAAATACAAAATGTTATGAAGAGAAATCAAAGAACACAAATAACAGGGGAAAATGCCATACTCATGATTGGAAGCCTCAATATGGAAAATTTGTCCATTCTTTCCAAATTGATATAAATTTAGCACAATTCCAATCAAAATCCCAAAAGGTGTGTGTGTGTGTGTGTGTGTGTGTGTGCATGTGTAAATTGACAGATTGCTTCTAAATTTCACATGAAATAACTAAGCCAAGAATAATCAAGACAATCTTGAAGAACAAAGTTGAAAACTTTGCCTTCCAGATATCAAGACAATGCTACAGTAATGAAGACAATATGGTATTGTGCAAGGAGAGACAAATTTATCAATGGGGAAAAAAAGCAATGTTCAGAAATTGAACACCATATTACATAATTTGATGTATTACAAATATTACTACTGAAAAGCAGTAGAAAAGTACAGTCTTTGATAAATGATATATAGTCATTTGAGTATCTACATGAAAAAAAGCAAATAAGAATTTTTACTTTGCACCATTCATTAAAACCAGTTCTAAGTTGATTTTGGTCTTTGTGAAGATAACATAGGAATGCCACACTGGATTATGCAAAAATACCTTGCATGGGATACCATAGGCATTAAACATTAAGAAAAATATTGATAAATTGGGTCTTATTAAGATTAAGAACCTTTCTTTATCAAAAGAGAGAAATAGTAAAAAAAAAGTCTCAGATAGGAATTTTGTAATATATAAATATATACATTTGTACCTGATTTCGTGATAGATAGCTGGATATCATGATAGGTAATAATACTTATGAATCAGTAAGAAAAGATGTGTGTGTATATATATATATATATATATATATATATATATATATATATATGTAATTTCTTTTTCCTCCTAAAAGATAGGCAAACATTTCAGGCATTTCACCAAAAGACTAAATGATCAATAGACATATGAAAATGTGCTCATTGTCATTAGTTAGCAGGTAAATGCAAATTAGCCAGAGAACATTACTTCATGTGTAGTTAAAAAGCCCTACCCATCTCAAGAGCAACACTAGATCATATTAATATGCACAAATGCTTTCAAAATTTTGAGGAAAAAATAATTTTCTACCTAGGATTCTATACTTAGAATAACCATCGATCACTGTGAGTATAGAACAAAATCATTTCAGACAGGCGAATTCTCAAAACCTACCTCCCGTGTACCTTATCTTAGAATTTACTAGAGGAAATGTTCTGCCAAAATGAGAGATTAAAACTAGAAAGAGGAAGAGGTAGTATCCAGGAAACTAAAGTTGAGCACAAGAGAGAGGTGAAGTATACTTCCAGGATAGTCGGTGGAAACCGCAAGCTGAGGACACTGTACAGCTGGTCTTGAGAACAAGCAGTTCAGACTGAAGCAGAGCAGAAAGTTAGAGATACAACCTCAAAAAGATGAATATTGTTTCACACTGAAGTGAATATAAAAATATAAACTAGACACAACTCTAGGCAGTTTGGGTTAAACTAGTGATTATTCATAGAACATTAAGCAAAATGTAAATATGATAATCATTAACTTCAAGGGAAAGAAAAAATAAAGGAAAATAATCACAATATGCAATACGGCTCCATTGTGAATAAAACCTGCCATCAGTTAATACTGATTACTCATCTAAACAAGATTATAACACATAGGGAGAAGAGGGGAATGAAAAAGTTGTGTGTTGTGTTTGAGACAATACCTAAAGCTAAAATAATATAATACTTAAAAATATTGAGGCAAATAACCAAAAGAATCAGTTAAACAAAACAGACAAATCTCAACAAAATTTACATGCAAGACTGTGACTGGTGCAGGGGAGGAAGGTAGGAAGAAGGGAAAAAGGTGGTGGGTGTGGTGTGAAATACTCATAGGCTGAGGTTTGAATTCAATATCCTAAAATGCATATAGCCATGTAAACAGAAGAATGATAAAACAATTTAAAAAATTAATCAGTTAAAATATTTTCAAAGTAGTTGCCTTTGGGGAATAGAAAAAGGTGGGCAAGTAAGAACAACTATTTTTTAATAACAAGTAATGGGAACTATTTGAAACAATAAGCTTACTGAATTATGATAAAAATAGAAGCTAAAAACTAAAATTTGGAAGAGACTTGAGTCTTATGTAATCTTGGGCAAGTAGCTCAACTTCTCTGAACAAGAGTTGCAAAATAAAATGACAAGATAAACAATCTTCTGTTTTGGATAACCTCTGAATCAATAAATTTAAATGTTAAGTTACTTAGTTCTAACTTTAAAACTCACTAAGATTCCAGGAAATAGAGTCCAGCTTTCAGAACTGGAAGGGATAATGGTTGGATCGCTTGATTTTCAAAAAGAAAACTGAGAGAAGTCAAGTGATTTGTTTATAGGTAACAGCTCCTTAGTGACTAAGAATACACTGGGACACGGATTTCCAGCTCTTGATCTTTTTATTTTGCCAAAGTGTCAGTGAGAGAGAGCTTTGTGAAAGATGTAGATAAAACCACATAAAGCCAATTCTTAGAAAAATTTTCCTGTGGTGAAGCCAGAATAAGTGGTTTATTAAACCTCTCCCTCTCATCGCCCCCATCCCCTCGTTCTTAGACAGAGTTGTATACCTACCTCAAATTGCAACAAATGTTAAAGGCAAGAAGAGCATATTTCTCATAAAGAGATGAGTTCATCTTTCCAATACAGACGATACACCAATACAGTGTCATTGTGTGTCACCAAACATTCCCTAAGCCGTTAGTAATTTTCCAGACTTATGTGCACACAGAGTCTGTGGTTGAATCAATGCTGGGGCTATAACAGAGACGTAAAGTGAGTACATAAGCATGAGATGGTTGGTAAACAGTGTTACAGGTGACATTCTACCCAGAGCACACTCGTATGCTGTGAATATCTTCCCTTCCCCCAGTCAATTTGCTGTGCTTGCCTGCATGCAAATGCAAGAGGGAAATCTAAGACTAGTTACTAAGGAGACAAACAGGTGTTCCTCTGAGTCATCCTCTCTTTGGAGGGAATCTGGGTAAATTTTCTGTGGTGGAGGCTTCAGTTGTGATTAATTCACTTTCGACATCCATTTCAATGCACCAGAGGCAACGAATTAATTTCAAATTAAACCTTACTTTTTCCCACAACACTGACAGGTGAAAACAAGAAAGGATTCATTGAAGTCCAGGCCGGGTTTACAGGAGGATCCCAGCACTCTTCTTAGGGAAGAAGTGGGAGAGACAGACACTTCTGAATGAATAGGCAGGAAAAGCACAAGTGATGAATCCGTCATTTGGCCCACTAGAAAGAGCTGGAAGAGGGACCGGATGTTCAAGTGATCCTATCTTGTTGTGCTAAATCCTACAGAACAGTCAGTTCCATCCAAGCAGTCCACCTGATAAGATAAAGGACTTGAAAGGGTGGAGGGAGGGAAGGAAGCAAGAGGAAACAATTTATTTTTGACTTTCATTGTGGGAGGCAGTGGCATGATGGAAAGAGCATTAGTTTGGAAATTAGACTGATGTCGATTACAATCCCTGTAACGCCACAAATAATTTGGGGTTATTAACCTTTCAGAGCTCTCGGTAATAGGTGAGCAATGCTTACTTCCAAGGCTGTTGTGAAGACTTACACTTAGAAAAGCTTGTAAGAAATTTTGGGATGACTCTCCCTTACCCTATGACCTATAAATACAAGTTTAAACAGGATCACCAGAAAGAGACATTAATGATCTAACTTGGTCACTCAGAATGTTTGAAGAAATTCGAAAACCCCTATACAAATTTCTAAAGGTCTAGCTTCTGCTCAAAAACCTCTAGTTAGGGGGAGTTTCCACCTGTAGAAAGAAGTCCTCTTATCTTCTGATAACTGCTTTAGGCAGTTCTTTACTTGCTTATCTTAGTGTGAATCACTAGAGACAAAGGTAACTAGTCTAATCACTTCCATGGAAAACACAATACTTGTTTCTTCTGAGGTGCTATGTTCTAATATGATATGCTATTTCCCCCCTCATT
Organism: Solenodon paradoxus; assembly: GCA_004363575.1. Taxonomy (NCBI): domain Eukaryota; kingdom Metazoa; phylum Chordata; class Mammalia; order Eulipotyphla; family Solenodontidae; genus Solenodon; species Solenodon paradoxus. The sequence goes on along the minus strand of RJWH01000323.1, from coordinate 190,476 downwards.
CTGATTCCTATTTCTACAAGATTTTGTAGCAGAGACTGTGGTCTGATTGCCACAATCTGTTCTCTCCTTTTTTGTTGCCATAGAATTACACCTGGGTATATGGGGCATCTAGTTGAACTACTTTTTCCAGACTGATGCAGTTAGGTGTGGGTATACTGGTGACCATAGAATGTGAGCAGAAGTGCCAATTCTGGGCCAGCATCATTAGAGAGTAGATATGTCTTCCTCAGGAACTTCTTCTCTCACTGCTACTGCTTCCTGATCATAGTAGTGACCCTGTTTCAACTTTGCAGTAGAAGTGATGCCCTGGTGGATGATGAAGCACTGATGGTGGAGACCTGGTTCCCTGAAGGACCACTTGGAGCTGAGCCACTTGCTACCCTAGAACACTCACCCTAGACGGTTAGACAAGAGAGAAACAAGCTTCTTTGTTCTTTCAACTACTATATCAATGAATCTGACTGTATCAGAGCCTACACCTGCCCTAACTAAAGTGGGTTCTTTAAGAAATTCTACCTCTTTCTTAAGAAATGAGTATAATGATCGGGTTGTTTTGTCTTTTCACCCAATTTTCCCATGTTTTATAAATGGAACTGAAGGCTAATTATTTTTGTGTAGTCATATTATATTGCCTTCAAGTTAAACTAAAGCCTTAAAATTTCTTTCCTGTGTTGTTGCTATAACACATATCATCCAATCTATATTTGTTGGTTTTGAGGTGCAAAAGAAATTTCTTATCATATTTAGATATCAGTGTCATAAATATAATACATCATTCCGTTTTGCCTAGATATTTTTGTTTTCTTATTGTTCCTTTTAATTTCCAGTGTTTTTTTTTTTTTTTTTTTTTTTTTTTTTTTTTTTTTTTTTTTTTTTTTTTTTTTTTTTTTTTTTTTTTTTTTTTTTTTTTTTTTTTTTTTTTTTTTTTTTTTTTTTTTTTTTTTTTTTTTTTACTTTTGAGCATCGTGCCAGATATAGTAATAGTTTAACTTTTAGCTTAATTTCATCTTTTCATGCCTGTGTTAAAAATAAGATGATGTGTGTATATATATACATGTATGTATATATGTATGTATGTATATATTCTTTGCTAAAATGATCTCAGAGTGCCATTTAAAGGTGGTTGTGATCCTTTATACTGCCAGTAATATATACAGAGTTATTCCTTACATTGGGACATTTCAAAGAATAGAGCAAAATCACCAGTTAGGACCAATATGCCTGCCAACATGCTTAGTCCAGTGCCTATCTTTTCTGTCTGGGAACAGGTGTCAAGACCTCATCTACCCATAGGGTTGTCTGCTTGTCTCTAAGTGGAAAAAAATAAAAAGACTCAGTTCTTCTGCTTCTCTGTGAATAAGCTTCCTTTGTTCCTTCTCACTTGTAGACATGCATTGGCAAACACAGATAGCAGAAATGTGACTATTTTCAATATTTGTAATCTGTAAATGGACACACTAATGTAGCAGACAAATTAAAAACTAACAACACAACTTCATTCTGGAACTGAAAGGCAAGTTTTAGTTTCTAGTACTATTTGGGATCAGAGTACAATATTGAATAAAAATAGTTCAACTCTAGTTAATTTTAGTAGAAATGCAGGGGCTGATAATATCTGCTAGATATAGTTGGGATTAGCACTCCAATTTACCTTACATTTCTGTATATTTCTATTGCCAGACATGACAACAGAGCGGTATGAACAATTGTGTAGGAGGGCAGAGTCTTGGACTGGGGCCTGGGCTGCTGTGCCCCTGTGTCTTCTCTTCCTGTGGGCCCCCAATGGCACCTTGAATTTCCAGGTTTATTAGAAAACTTGCAGCTGAACATGCCCAGTTCTCCAATTCTGTGCCAGCTTAAGCCAGCAGCCTTAGAAAGATGTGATACACACTTCCTAGATCAAAAGTATAGTCATCAGAGACATTTGGATGTGGCATTTTCAGCCCTCTTTGGAATGAATTCAGCATCATCAAATTTGGGGAATGGAATGAACCCTAGAGATAGCAAAGAGATTTGGTATGTTCCCATGAAACAAGAGCCAAATCAGCTATGTCTGGAGCAGTACTGTTATATCAGAGTCTGATCTCTGAATATCAGCTATCATCTCTTGGAGACTTCTAGTTGTCTGCCTTATTTGGCCTTGGAGCAAAACAATTTTTAATTGACTAGTGATGAGGACTTGAAAAATTCTTTCCACCTTAGCACCTCTCCCACACCTATCATGCTTTATTCTGTAGTCCTAATGCATTAGTTTGGAAAATAATAACTTCTGAGTATTTCTACTGAAGCTGTATTTCCTCATTGGCTTACCTTATTTCCAGCTTGTCTTCCTACACAGTTCCTACAGATTTCTTTCTACATAGGGCAAAACCATCACTATTCTATTCTGCATGGAGAAAAACATTTTTTCTTGTTAAAAAGTTTTTCCTTTTGATTATGTGCATATCTAGGACCTAAACTGATCCTCTTCCCATGTGCCTTATCGTAGTGGATGGCACTTTGAGTTATGAGTTTTTAGCTCAGAAATTATTTCCTCAGCCATGACCAAGTCTACTAATAAGCCCATCAAAGGCTTATTCTGTCACAGTGTTCTTTTTCTTTTTCTTTTTTAATCTCTAGCATAACTTTTTGGTTCTTTCTTAGAATTTCTGTCTGCTTACATTGTCTATCTGTTTTTACATGCTATCTACTTTATCTATCAGAACTCTTAGCATATTAATCACAGTTTCAAATTCTTAGTCTGATAATTCCACGTTTGGTTCTGATGCCTGTTCTGTCTGCTAAAATAGTGTTTCGTTGCAATTCATTATACCTTTTCAGTTTTTCTTGATATGTGGACATGGTGGTTAAAGGTAACTGCTATAAATAAACCTCCAATAATGTGGTGGTAAGGAATGGGAGGAAGGAAAATACTCTATAGACCTATTAGTAATTTTAGGGAGTGTATGCCTCTAGATTGTGAACTTCACAAGACAGTCTTTTTTCTCTTCCCTTTGATGGGACAGGATTGCTAGGGTAGAATGGAGCTGGGTGTTTCCCTTCCCCCCTATATCAGCTGGACTCTCCTAATACATCAGTGGGTTAAGCACTGGTTATTTCGCCTTGAGGGCTGGCTTTTTAAGAAAAACAGAGCACACTGCCATATTTCAAAATAGTTCTTTTCCTCTCTCCCTGCAGGAAGTGCAAGTGGATTTTTCACCGTTATTTACTGTGGGAGCCTGGTTGAGATCTTAGAGGTAAATCTCACAATAGCCATTCCCCTCCATCACTTCATTTTCTGGAGTATTCAAATCTCAGAGTTGTCTGCACTGAGCCTCCAACAATTCATCCACTGAAGTTCAGTTGCTGTATCTGGTCTCTGGTTCTTGTGGTGGTTTCCACTCATGAGTCTCTCTCCTGTAAGTTATGACACACTGTACTTTCCTGTGTCTTCAATCTTCTGAACAGCAGTTTTCTTTCTGCCCTTCCCATGTTTTATGAATCCAAGCAGAGTTTTTGATTTTCAACCTTGAACTATTTACTTGTTAGGATAGAGTGACATCTTTGAAGCTTCTTACATGTGGAACCAGAAATAGGAAGTCCTTCTATTAGGATTTTAAGGAGTCTGGGAATTCATCCAGTTGTGTAAGTCATAAACCTAGCGTCTGATCCCTACATCAAACTTTAAGCCCCACTGATATTTATGGCCCCAATATCCCTTGACTTTATTCACTTTATCTCCTTCACCATCTCCACGCTGGTCCAAGTGACCTCCTAATTGTTCTCGCCACTCCCCATTGTGGTCCCTCTTAACTAATTCAACTTGATAGTAAATGTCATGCCCTGGTGGATGATGAAGCACTGATGGTGGAAGAAACCTGGTTCCCTGGAACCAGAATGAAACATGCAGATCAAAAATCTCTATATTACCAACCCATTTTCAAAACCCTTGTTGTCAATAACAACCAGGCCTTAACAAAGGATAGACCCTACATGGACATAAACAGAGATTCTTAGATTCTGCAACAAAGACACAGAAAGAATTTAAATATAATACAGCAAAAATTTCAGCACTGAGAGCTGAGATATTAAGCCTAAGTGATATGGCCTACTAAGTGAGTAGATTTGTTGTCGTAGGTAAATGGGAAACTGCATACTGGAATTATAATGGTTTAGATCCTTTCATATTTAAAGAATTGGTAACTGACAAATTGCTAGCCATAACTGACACCCTAAACACAAGAAAACCAGACAAGAGGAACTAGGAGGTTCTTGTATTCATTTCAGTGCTTCTGTGATAAGATGCCCAGAGGTTTCATGTGCCCATCCCCAAGTCCAGTTCTGGTCTTCTCCTTTCAGGGTCTAAGAAACATTTCAACAACACGCCCCCACTCTGCCCCACCCCAACACACAATTGTTATGTCAAGGCAAACTGATTAGTGAGGTCCTTGGTTATATTTTCAGGATTATGTCCTGCACTATTTCCTTTCTTTGTCCAAACGCAATGGCTTTTTAGTTCGTATTTGTCACCAAAACTCTCTCCTGCCCCAAAGCTATTCTCTTAGCTCAATACTATTCTCTCCTCTTCTTAGTTAAATAATTTCCGCCCATCTTTCTGATCTCAGCTCAAAAATAATTTATCCAAGGGAAGACTTTCTTGATTTTTCTAGCTTAAAATATCCCACAGCATTTTAAATTCCTCCTAACACTGATCACTATTTCACTTTGCAAATCTGTGTAAATATTTGATTAATATCTGTTGTTGCATGAGTGTAGGGACAGTGTTTGCTTATTATTGTCCCCCCGACCATGTTAGGCACTCAATAAATTTAATGAGAGAATTAGTGAATGTCCTTATATTTGTTAAAAGTCATTGCTTAACTGACATTTTTTCTCTCTTTGGATAGGGTTTGGCAGTTCATCAACAAGCATTTACTGAACTTGTATAAAGCACAAAGTATTATTATTATTTTTTTGTATCTTTTAGTAGTATGTGGTATGTGAATGTTGTGCTGTGATTCTAAGGAAGACACATAAGGTATAACAAAGAGACTGACCTTTACGAAATATGCTAGGATAAGATAAATAACCAGAGACCAACAAGCAAGGGATGAAATCACTTCCAAAACCAACACAGTAGACACGTTTTAGTGATGTAACTCAGAATGATGGAAGAAAAGTTATCAACAGCTTTCTCTTCCTTCAGTGACTATGCTTTTTTGTTAAGGTTTTTTCTGTGTTAGACAAATGCAGTCTGACCTGGTGACTCACCATTCAGTAGTACCAAATAACCATTACCTAACACATCCTAGGCAGCCAGGGTGAACTGGTGTAAGTTTCTGGCTCCAGGAGAGAGGGAGAGAAGTCATTCTATAGCACAGTCCTGAAGAGGGTCAGTAGCTATATGGTCTGTGGCACAAAACACAAGAAGCAGGAGTCCCATTCGGATTCTGTGGTCTGATGCTTATTTAGACAAATGTAACTATTTTCATCACTCATCTGGGTGAACTGAATTCCCTTGACCAAATGATTGTGTAACAGGAAAAGCAACTCAAGGGGAATTAAAGGCAGCAGGCTTGTTTACCAAATGTTAACTTTGGTCCAAACACCAAGTCACTGATGTGTACCATATGCTGCAACAAGATTTCGTCTGCACCTGCAGGCACTGTGCAGATGAACCTCTGTGAGGGCTCCTGGGAAGGAGGTTTGCTTGGCACAAAAGATCCAGGAATTAAAGCTGAGCCTGGAAGTCTTTCCTAATTTGTAGTGGAGCAATAGTGAAGGAAGGACTCACTTACAAGTATATGAGAACTGTTGAGTGGTATGTGTGTGTCATTGGAGAAATATCATGCATCTTAAGAGCATTTTTGTGGAGAACATGCTGTTTTGTTGACTGTTAAACCAGAAACTTAAGTAAAAAACCATTCATATGTATCTCAGATGTCTACTGGAAACCCAATGTACTAAATGGGGAAGCTGCTCAATGACTGGAAAAGTAATTTCTCATTCTGATTTGCTTTACAGGGATATAATAGAATGTGTTTTTACACTTCACATTCACAGTTTTTTGAATATTCTAAAATTAATTTTTTGTTTTTTGAAATTCCAAGCCATTTGATGACTCAGCTCAAGACGTGGATTAAAATGTGAATCAAGGTAAGTGGGAGTTTGTGAGAGACTAGAAATGAGCAGTGGTGAGACTATTAATATCAAAAGGACCAGTCATGGATTTTGAAATACAATGTGTTAGGCAGAAAATGATTGCCTGTTGCTTTTGGCTGTCCAGCGTCAATGCTCTTTGATAGCCTCCTGCTTTCAATTTTCCTTTCCCCATGTGTGTTGTCTCTATTATGATATAGAGCTCTAAGGCATCTGAAAGGTACCATGTCCCTCTCATTGAGAGGCCGACATATGACATGAGTTCAATCAGTTGGACTCACTGTCTCGGGAACTGGAATATTGAGCAAGTGCTGAAAGAACATGAGAAATAGGCCATCACCCCAGAGGCCAGAGGAGTGGTTGACTGACTTTCAAGCTGTGTAGATGTGGCTTTTCTTGATCTTCGAGTCCCCTTAGTTTCTGCCGGCTTTGATGATTCCATTCCTATAGCCTCCTGTTGATTCTATGAGCCCTTATGTCCTTCCAATAAGTTCCTTTGGTTTAAGATGGCCAGAGTTGGTGACTAATGGACAAGTGGTAAATTTAAATGAAGAAGGCTGTTGAGGTGATATGAAATTATATGTATTTAAGAGCATATGTTCATGAAAAGAAGGGCGTGGGGAATTCTGGACCAGAGTTAGAGAATGTTTCTGAGTCAGGATTCCAGGAAGTTCAGAAAAATGAGAGTTATAAAACTTTTCAGGTTCTGAGGTAGATCTCAGAATCAGAAGAGTGCTACATTACTTTCTCTAATTCAGTGATCAAGGATGTAGAGGAAAACAGCATCCACTGTGGCAGCAATATAGAAATGACTCTAGACTGGGATGTTCTGAGTTTTGTATTAGGAACAATCTTCAACTGTTGATATTTATATCAGCATGCAGTAATGTCACCAGTCCATGCATGCAAGCTTTGCTGTCAGCCAATAACAATGCCCAAAAAATTGAAAAAGCATGCAGAAAAAATAAAATGTAGAAACAGTTATTTCTCAGCATCTCTGGCTAGAGGGACAAAGGAGAGGGTGACAGACCTGAGTGGTTGTGGAGAAGGAGTTTCTATCATATGGAGATCAGGATTTACAAGGGATATCCCGACAAGTGGAGCGGGAATTGTGGAGGAAAAACTGTGTCTTCTGGAGGTACTATATCTAAGACACAGAAATTGGGTAAGAAAAGAACTGACTTCTGACCTGCCCTTCAGTCTCCCAATGCCTCCCATTGACTGAACGCTGCTAAAAACCAGTGAGAGTCTGGAAAATGCGTTCACGGGAATGCATATGAGAGCACATAGGTAATGGCCCCACTGAGTGAAGACAGGGCTGCCTAGTCTGAAAGGGCACTTTGCTGTTCTGATTTGAGACAGGACCAAAACCATAGCTCTCTGGAAGCAACTGGTTCTTTATTTGTTTCCTAATGATGCTTAACAAATTATCGCAGGTGTATTGCCTGAAAATAAGAAAAATATGTTCTCTCACAGTTCTGGAGATCAGATGTCTTAAAATCAGTTTCATTTTACTAAAGTGAAGATGTCATCAGGGCTGGTTTGTTTTGAATTCTTCTGGAGAGAATTTATTTCCTTGTTTGTTTTTTTTTTTCAGATTCTGGAAGCTGCCTTCCTTTCTTGGCTTATGACTCTGTCCTTAAATCATTCCAACTTCTTGCTCCATTATTCTATATCCGCTGACTCTCATCCTCTGCCTCCCTTTTATTTGGACTCTTCCTGGGCCCCTCTAGATAATTTATTTATTTTAGGATTCTTAATTATCACAAAGGCAAAGTTGATCTTGCCATTTAAGGTAACAACCACGGGTTCCAGGGACTAGGACACGAGCATCTTTGGGAGCCATTATTCAGCCTCCCGCATAGCAAATACTTGGAACTGAGTCAGGCTGAATGGTATTGCTTGAATCTGGGAAGAGGCAACCAGTTTACAGTTTGTGATCAATATCCTGCTGATGACAATAAAACAGGACTCATTGAACTTGCACTCTTGTGGACTTGGCATCACAGAAGAGAAGGATGTTTGCATGACACTCTCAGGCAAGAATATATGAAGAAAACATCCCCTTTGGTCCTTTTATGCCGAGTCACCTAGTTCACGGGAATGCCCACCATCAGCCCACCATCAGCAGCAGTGATATGCGAGCCTACACTCTGCTGCAGTTCTTCTTGTCTCTAGATCAGCTGTAGAACTGTAACCACACAGCTTGAAAAGGGTGTGAGAGAAAAGAAGAAAACAATAGAACTTATTTAAAAAACCAGCAAGTGTGTGGTCTATAAATATGAATAATAATAATAGTCTACTATTAATGAGATGCAAAAAATAGCTTAGCCTGTGTAAGGGGTTTAAAATGTGAAATTTCTAGGTGAAATCATGTAAAGTGTAACTTTATACCAAGACCAATCATGCCATCTGAAGTATACAGGATGTGACGTCCTTTATTGTTATAGATTCTATCCCCCACCCCAAACTCAGTATGTCTTTCAATGACTCAGAAAGAACTCCCTTGGATTTATTCATCCCCAGACCTGCATAATAGCCTCAGATCTCTGATTAATAAACAGTCTCAGGCTGCCTGAGATAATGATCCTATTGTGGTCCCTGTGAAGGCAATAGCCTCAGTTCACCTAAAATGAACTATAAGGTAACAAGAACTAAATATAGAGAAAACAAAGTACATCATACCCACAGTATTAACATATGTATGTTAAATGCAGCATAGTTCACTAACATGTGAGCAAAAGTATATGTTGTGTCTTAGAGAATTTAGTATATTAGAGAAACTAACAAATTTATTTTGTGCATTCAACTTAAAATGTGTACCTGATTTTAGGCTTGTCATTTAAGCAAATTAAAAAAAAAATGAGTTTTGTCTGTAAGCACTATTATGGTGTTTTAAAAAACTTAACATTTTAATTAATTAGATTTACATAAGCTTAAAGTATTTGAAGGGAGTGTTACTTCTTTTGTTTTAAGACTTCATTTAGGCATTTGAAGGGCTTAAAAACATCAAAGAGAAAGAAACACAATATGCTTTCACTCGTGGAAGATAAACAAAAATAATAAACAAAATAAACAAAAGCAAACTCTCGGATTATAAGAGCAAAACAGTTGTTACCAAAATGGAAGAGGGGAGGAGGATGATGGGTTGATGGGTAAAAGGAGTCAACTCTCTGTGAAGGCTGGACGCTATATCTTTCTTAAATCATGATTTTTAGATCATAATGTAGTGTATAAAAATCTTGATTGATATTGCTGTATACCTAAACCTATAAACATTTACAAACCAATGTTTTTTCAAATATTTAAAAATAGATAAGAATAACAATTTTTAAAAGATAATGAGTAATTTCTATTAATGAAATTACAGTGAAAGGATCTGATTAAGTTTGTATATGGGATTCATTATGACAGATGTTTAGAATGTTTAGCATAAGAGGATCCAGTAACAATAAAAGGTCATCATGTTTTTATTTATAAAATTTATCAGATTTATAAACAGCCTAATAAGACTGTGAAGTTAAACCTCAAGGTTAAATAATATTCTAAATTTGTTAAGTTAAACTTCAAGCTTAAATAATATTCTAAATGTGTCATTTAATCAATGAGTTTAATTTTAAATCCAATACCTATAAATAGTATTTTTCTGTGCTCAGCTACCCCTTCAGCTATTGAGAATACTCACATTGACAGCTCACACACCTGTATGTGAAAGCGCCTGACTGCATTAGCCTGGAGTTCTTCCCAGCAAAAAGCAATTTAACTAGGATTACATAAATGGAGGTTTCAAGAAGGATGACTAAAGCACAGATTTTCATGTTGGAGATTTTTGACATGCTGCAAATCATAAATCTACTCCTAAGCTTGTCCTTCATCCTTAGTATCATCACCTCTGCATCAAGTTTTTCCATCGACGACTCTTCTAAATTGATTTGTTCGATTCCTGGCTATACTCAAAACTTGGTTCTGACATCCTCCACTCCAACTGATATACTTGGTCATGCCTCCACTTTGAGGATTTGAGGATTTAGATTCATTGTTTGCAATCACAGTTTTTCTGTTACATCTGTAGTATGGAGATTGATTCACTTTCACCTGTACTTCTTCCGTTTTGTAACTTGCTGGTGACTTCTATCTTTGCATCTATTAGATTGTTGCCTTTTCTTTCTCATGGTCCTGTCCAATTCCTGACATTTGACTTTATTTTGGAATCAATCACTTAGGAAGTACTTTGTGTGATTTTTGTGTTGATAACATTAGATGAACGTGAACTGCATTTATGTTGCAGAACAAAAAAAGATTGCACTTGTGTATTTGGGAATAATGCAAAGAGAATGAACTTCATATGATTGCGGGGCTGAATGACAGGGTCTCGTCTCATTTTCAAGGTAGTAGGGAAAACAATCTAGACTAAAATAGGCAGAATAGAGCTGAAAGGCATCCTATTACCTGAGCATTAGGGCAGCGAACTAATCAATCTCAGACAGCTCCGCCAGCTCACATTTTCCAGGTCATCTGTCTTATCATTCCGTTGTGTAACTCAGGACAATTTATTGCCTGCCCATCGTTGCTTTGTGTTTATCCTTTTCAGAGTGTGTACTGAAAAGCTCTAATTCAGTCCACTTGCTGAATTCCTTATGTGTACATTTTTTTTGGTACATTCTTGCCTTGATTATTTTTAATAAGGAATTTTCTCTGGCTTTTAAGTCCTATAATAGGCAGGTTATAGTTTACCATTTCACATGAAGTTGACACAAAATATTCAGATAGAGAATGAGTGAGGATGTCTGAGGTGCATTCACTTCATCTGATTTCTTCATCTGGGAAAATCAATCTCCATTTTTTCTGCACTCTCAAGATGCTCCTGCATACATTACAGTACATTCCAAAAGGAGCTGCTTTTTCACAGAAAGCTTTTTGTTCACGTATGGGATATGAATTGTTCAAAAGTCACACTAGCAAAATTATCCCTCCATGAGAAAGTATTCTTAGGTAAAACAATATACTTTTCGTACAAAATTTAAGAATCATAACTAGTAAATAGTTTGCAGTCTTAAAAATAATTTACAGGCATTAAAGGAAATCTGTATTTTAAGGAATACTTTAGAAACCTCAAATTTCCCTCTAACCTCTTGTCATTGGCTGTGGCAAAGATTGGGAAATTTTTTGTAAAATTCACATTTTCTTCTTCCTTGGCTACATTTCCTAACCTCTTTGCATCTAGGTGGGTCCACATGACCAGTGGTATTTGAGGGGAAGCGATAGGTGCCTCTCCCAGACCAGGCAGTTAAGAGTATACTCTAAAGTACATTCTGGTTTTCTTCAACAGCAATTTATTGCAGAGGATCGGGTAGTAGATTCCAAAACTCTCCTGAGATGGCAGAAACAATTCACCTCCGGAGACTGAGTCCTTGAATGGCTATGTGGAACTTTTCATTGATACTCAATTGAAGTGTGATGTGAACAATAAAAGCCTCTATTGTGTTAAGTCACTACAATTTTAGGGTCATAACTACAGCTAGTCTGTCCTGTGAATGAGGTAGTGAATGAGGATTAATACCTGTTCTGGAAAATGACTTTGAATTCTGATTAACTGACAATTTTAGACTTTCTTAAAAGTTTCAGTACTTTTCCTCTTTTTTTAAATCCTATAACAAACAAAAGTTAATGTGTCAGTGTTCAAGACTTATTGGAAGAAGCTATCCAGAGGTAGGGACAAAATCAATTTATTTATTTATTGTGCAGTTAATTTTCCCCCCTTTTTAGCCACTAAGCACATGAAAAGATGTTTAACATCATTAATAACTAAAGGAATGCAAATCAAAGCCACAATGATATATTGCTTCATACCCATTAAGATGGTTACTATGAAAAAAAAAAAAAACATTACAAACATAAGAGAGGTATTCATGAGGATGTAGAGAAACTGGAACTCTTGTGCATTGCTGGTGGTTTTGTCAATGGGGATAAAGACATGGCATTTTCTCAAAAAATTGAACATGAAATTACCATGTGATACATCAGTTCCACTTCTGGGTATATAATAAAAGACTTGAATGCAGAGATTTAAGTTTATATATGTATACCAATGTTCATAGCAGCATTACTCAAAGTAGTCAAAACATAGAGGCAATACAAGTATTCACCAATGTATGACTGAATAAACAAAATGCACTAATTATAGACAATAGATTATTATTTAGCCTTTACAAGGAAAGAAATGCTGACCTATGTTACAACATGGATAAACTTTGAAGACATGATAGTAGGTGAAAAAAACCACACATGAAAAACAAATATTATATAATTTACTCATGTAAGGTACCTAGCATAGTAAAGTTCATAAAGATGATCATTGCCAGGGGATCAGAGGAGGAAGGGTGAGGAGTTATTGTTTAGTGGGTATAGAATTTCAGCTTGCAAAGACAGAAAGAATTCGCGATGGTGGTGATGGTTGCACAATAATACAAATGTACTACACAACACTGAACTATTCACTTAAAAACAGTTAAGATGGTAAATTTCACGTCAATATAAAATGCTCAGACATTCCTAAAATGCTCAAACCTAATTATTTTCTGTTGAGTATTGATCAACAGATCCATGTGGGGGGAAAATTAACTTAATTTTTCTCTGACAGACGATATATCTTGGGGGAAGTAGAAGAGTAATAGGCTGTTACAATGATATAACTAAGACTGTGCTTACTATCACTTGCGGAGAGTTGAGTTGATTGCATTTTTCTGTTCATGATACGATAACATCATTAATCTGTTTAAAGTCCTCTGTAGTTTTATTTTATTAATATTTTTCTCTTCATTCTTGATAGCACAGCTCTGTTTGGTATATGTGTTTTGATAAAAGATAGAAATATGCTAGATACAGATATCAATATGTCTTATATTTAAAGATATACATGTATGTTTTAAGTTTATACAAATTGATATTATGCTATAGATATCATTCTATTTACTTTTTTCACTTAACAAAATTTTTGAAAGCTACATCCATGTTGTTTTATGTACCTCTAGTTTATTAATTCTGATTGCAGCATGGTATTGCAAAATGAGCTTCTACATTTTTTTTTCTTTTTTAAAATCCATTCCCCTAGTTCTGGGCAGTGAGTTTTTCTTCTTACTCTCTTACCACAAAATATAATGCTGTGATGAACTTCTTTGTTTTTGTTACTCTTGGATTTATGGGTGCTTTTCTCTGAATTACATCCAAGGTAAGTATACACATACTCAATTTTACTAAGTTCTTTCAACTTTTTCTCCAGCATTATTGTTGAGGTCTTATGTTTCCTATGGCAGGACATGAGATAATCCATTTTCCCACATCCTTACCAATATTGACCAACCTATATATAGTTTAAAGGAATATATTTTTAGTTTTAATTTACATTCCTCTGCTAATAAAGCTGAACATCTTATCTATCTGTAAGTTAACCAGCCCATTTTATATATTGCTCATTCATCTTACTTGCCCACATTTCTACTGGGATTCCATTTCTTTCCTTTTAATTGAAAAGAGTTCCTTAAAATACTAATCTTTTAATTTTTGACATCACAGATATTTTCACCCAATCTTTAATCAGTAGTTTTTTGATTTTGTTGTTTATTGAACAGAAATCCTTAGCTGTGATGTCGTAAAATCCATACTTTTTGCCCTGTACTTAAACTTCTGTAGTCTTGCTTGGGAATATATTCATTGTCCAAGATCTCACGAGTAATATCTGACACTTATTCTATTTGTGTTTTTCAAAACCATCTGGAGTGATTCTTTGCAAATGTAGTGAGGTAGGGATAAATTTTATTATTTTCTGTATATGAAAAATGTCACAATTTCTCAAAGCACTTCCATAGAAGACTAATTATGTGAGATGTGAAATGAGTAATAGGGGGAAAGAAGTCCTGTGTTTAAAGAAGTTTTGGATAAATCTGGGCAAACAGTAGTAAACAGATTTCTATCCTACAGATTTTTCATAGTCTTTAATATTCTAGAAGGGATCAAACAGGGGTGGAAAAACTTCCAGTTCATGGGACAAATGTGGTACATAGTCTGTTTTTGTGCACTCCTCAAGCTAAGAATATTTATTACATTTTTAAAGGGTGGTTAAAAAAAAGACAAATAAGAAGAATATGTAACAAAGACCATATGTAATCCACAAGGCCTAAAGTATTTACTATCTGGCCCTTGACAGAGAAAGCTTGCCAATCCCTGGTCTATACTATGCACATTTTCCAGTTTATATTGATGCCAGTACCCTGTACGAGAGGACACTATCATGGCATTACAATTCTGCTACGTAGACTCCAGGAAATACTGACCTGGGGGAGATTGAGATAATATTAATAAAAGCAAAATATGGGAATTTTCCAATTAATTGGAAATTTTTGTGATTGTAGAGTCATTAAACCATTGAATGAGTAATAATATTTAATTGCTTGTGTTGGTCATTCAGTTCCAATCTTCTACCCAATGGTGATACAATCAATAAAAACAGCTGATGTTTTCTTCACTTGCACAACTACAGAGGGGAAATACGTTTGGAAACACAGCTCCATATTCTGCCCGTCTTTTCCCTGTGGCTATTCTGTCACCTACATTGACACTCCAGTATATTTGTGCTCTGCTTTCAACCCACTCACCCTGAACTCTAAATTGCATTTTTATTTTCCATTGCTTCAATGTTGCTGAAAACACTCCATTGATAAACCTTATATTTCACAGCCTGTTCTCCTTTTGTTTTTCTTCCTGAAACTATTTCTTAAAGGATCTATCTAAGATCATTTTATTTCTATACAGTTATAAATACACATATTATAAAGAATATTTACTATGTGAATTTCTGATAGCTAAAAGAGTAATGGAGTGGGGTAAAGTAACAAGAATAAAAACAGCTGACTAGGGTATAATGTGCAGAAGTTTAAAAGATGTTTATCCTATGTATTGTTTCCATATTATAGTACTTTTACAGATAAATTTTGGGAAGAAATATAGAGAATTTTGTAAGGGCCTCCCAAATTACAGTCAAATAATTAGATGGCTAAAGGAGTGTGAACATGCTTTGAGTATGAACTATACATATTTCCAAAGACTAGAGTATGGAAAGGAAAAACCCGAAATTTTATAGTGGAGAAACCTGGGAAGCATCTCATTAACCCCATGACCTCAGTTAACATCGTAGGTGATGTTCTGGGGCTGTCAGGTAGCCTGACATGATGCGATGTGCAGGGCATTTCACCTCTATAGTATTCTTTCCAAAATCTGATAACCACAGTTTTGTCATAAGAAAAGTAACAGACCAAGCCAGACTAGGGGCTATTAAAAAAATATCTGACTGGCACTCCTCCAAAATGCCAAGGTCAAGGTGATGAAAAAACAAGGAAAAACTGAGAAACTTGCTGGAAGATAAGAAGATACTATGAAAACATGACAACTAAATGTAATGTGGTATTTCAGATCAGATACTGGAACAGGAAAAGAACTTAAAGACAAAATGATAAAGTACAAATGAGATCTATAGTTCAATTAAGAGCAATTTATTAATATTATTTCTTAGTTCTGGCTAAGTATTATAACATGATGGTGATATTAAGGGAGATAGAAACTGGGTGAGGAGTACATGGGAACTCAGTATTATCTGTAAATTTTCTATAAATCTAAAATTGTTCTAAATCATAAAGTTTACTTAAAATGAGATGGAATTACACGTGGAGAAGCGGTGAATGGTGATGGTATTATAAACTGTTAAATCCTGGAGTAGAGACTGAGTTCTTCAGGAGTCTAAAGCAGAAAGACTAATTAGGGCAGAAATGGCAAAGTGACTTAGGCTGTAAGATGGTAAATATGTACATTACAGATGAGAGGGTCAACATGAGTAAAAGGAAGACTAAAGATGTTCTGCTCGTGGATGAAAGACCTCCTTGGAGCAGAGGACCAAGGGGGTGCGGAATGAATTGGACAGGTAGGGTAAAACCAGGTAGTGGTGGGTCTTGCAGTTAAGGAGCATGGCTCAGAATTGATTGATCTGTTGAAACGCTTAAGGAATTATTGAAAAGAAAAATACCTGTATAGACCAAAGGAAAGAAAAAATAATTAATAATTGCAGATAACTCAATCATTTTAATAAGTAGAGCTACAAATACATAGCAGAAAATCTTCTAAGAGGTAAATAAATGTATTTAGACAGCAAGCAGCTCTTTTGCATTTGCCCTATGATCTTGAGTCAGTGAGTTTTTATTGTGATAAAAAGATCTAAATTAGACATGATGTGGTGACTTTTGATTGAGAATTCACTAAACCCTGCAGTATGCCTTGAAGGCAGGTGTAGAACCTCTTACTCTGAAGGAGATATAGACCAGACTGGAGCGTGGGTCTGTACGACAGCTTTTTATTCCAGGTTCCTACTAGATCTATGACTGTGATTTGAAAAACATTTTTCAAACCCAAGGTCATGGATGTTTGTGAAAAATCAATGACTGACAGCAATTGCCCAGTTAGTTTTTCATTTTTACAATCTTAGGTCAAGCTGGTGAATGCAACACTCAGAAAAATGGTAGACTGCCCTGTTTAGAGCCATGGGAAATACAAAGAGAAATATGGTACATGGTCCCCAGCATGGCTGCCTCTTTAGACTGGGGTTTAACCTCCAAAACGTCTGCTAACCCGTAAGAGACTAGCCATTTGTTAGTGAGATCGAGTCCAATGACTCTGACTCTGAATATATTCTTTGGTGTATTCACTCTAAGCTGTTTGCAGCCTGCTAGAAAAAGCAAGAGCACACTTTCGCAGAGGTAGGAAAGTTTTCATTCACAATCCAGGTCATTTGCTGAATCTCATAGCTTTCTTCCCCTAGGAAGGATTGTCATTTCTAAACCACAGCCTCTTAGATTTTTTTTTTTTGTATGTTCATCATATGCAAAAATAATTTTTCTAGTAGTTTATTCCCTTGGTAAATTTTCTGGAAAAGTGGGTAAAACTCTTCCATCATTTTGACTTTTGACTATTGACAATTACAATAGTTTTGTTATCAGCATGTTGCTGCTGATAACATGAGTTTTGGTTCCTACAGATGGAGAACACCATGAACTGGATTCGGAACATTCTGTATAGGAGCAGATGTGTTTCTACATACCAACTGTGTCCTACTGACCAGGGCCTTGTGGCTATAATGCTGCAGACTGGTTTTAATTTTATTTTCATACTGAGATCTGCCCTCCTGCTGAAGAACAACCCCTGGCCATATAGAAAGAAGATAACACTGATTTTGCCTTCATCAGAGTATTCTCCCATTGGCTGCCTGGGAAGCAAGATCTACCTATAATCCTGATGTGTAAAGGAGTGTCTAGGAGGGGCACATAGTGGAGTCAGCAAGTTGCGATTCTTCCACACGTTCCAACTTGAAAGAGGGTTTCAGGGTCACCATTCCCCATAGTTCTTAATAAAATGAACAAAACAGAAGCTAAAATCACCACCTACCTTACATCATGCCATCTGTGATTCATGGAACCAGATTACTAGAGTGGATGTAAACAACATATGCACATCAATTACTTAAATAGAGGGTATCATTTCAGTGTTTTGTTTTATCTCTGAATTTTTCTGCACCCTCCCTATCCCCACTCCACTCTTCCTGATGATGTTCTTGCCCTTTTCTTGCCACTGGCATTCTTATGATTTCTGTGGATATTTGTGGACCCTGGAGATTGGATTTTTCATGCTAATATTTTTTCTGAACAAGATAATTTGGTTCCTCTGCTTCTTTTTAGAGAATATATCCTATTAAATCCTTATTTTAATAGTTACAATATTCATTAAAATTGATAGACACTGTTATCGCTAATTCTTACGGTAGGGTAGGTGTTCTTATTATTCTCATTTTGAAAATGAAAAAAAAAACAATCTCTAGAGGTTAAGCAAAACCCATTGCTGTTTCAGAGCCGTGATTCACCTGCCACGCCTCTCTCCTTTCCACAGCATCTTACATGTTGCTGGAAGAGAAAAATAAAATAAATGAAAAAAACCACAAAGCATGTAGATACCTCCCACATGAACCTGCTAAGACAAAGTTGCCCAAAGTGGAAGCATTTCTTCCTCACAAGCAGCCCTTGTAAGAAATGACAAGAGCATAGCCTACAGCAGCAGAACTGTGAGCTTAATTCTCTACCTGTTGAAAAATAAATCAATGCAGGTTATTTACCAAGTCCTTTCCAAAGCAAACCTGTTGTTAAATCTAATATTTACTTTATTAAATCTAAATTCATTGAATCTAAACTTCATGACATCCAAACCAGGGAAGACAAATAGGTATCGTCTTGCTGGTAAAAATGACCATGATGGTGGCTATCTGGAGCATTGTGCTGAGAAGGCTCCTGAGACCCAATCTGGGCTCAATGGGGACAATGCCATAGAGAAGAGCAGTAGCTCTCACAGGATTGCATGAGCATTTGCCTTTCTACTAAGCATAAAGTTTGAGATAGTGCTCAATAAACAGTAAGATGGATTCTCCATGAGAAAAGAGACATTTTAAAAGATATGTGTATAACATTCAAATATTTGGAGTAAATGAAACTTGTATTAATATAAAATATTCACCACTAATTCAGTGACCATTTACTTTGGGCATATGGAGGTTATTGGTGGCTTTGCCAAGAGTAGTCTCAATAGAGTGGTGAGGAGAGAATCACAATTAAATTGGTTTAAGGAGGGCAAGTGTAGGGAAGAATGGGGACAGTGACCATAAGCAAGCCTTTTAAGAAATTTCACTATGAAAAAGAATGAGGTCAAAGGAGGGTTTAAAGATAGAAGCTACTAAAGCATGTCTATAAGTTGTTATTGATTCTTTTTGCTGACCTGGGAAAAAGAGAGAATTGATGCCACCCATTCATCTCTTTCTCTTGCTCCTAGAAGCATAGTCCTCTGAGAACAATTTTGCTTTATAGTCGCTTCTTTTTCTAAGAGTATAACTGCTTTCAAGGTGGAAATCAAGTCTGATTCATTGTTGCATTATAAAAAATGCTCTGATGCTAGGAAAACCAGCAAGGATATAGACTGCCTTCATCCTTGTTACATCCATAGTGGCTTGCATAGTCCTTTGAGCATAATAGGTTCTCAGTACACACTTGTGGGATTGAGTTACTGCTTAGAGAATGAATACACAAGTACATAAATGAATAAACCTGATTTTTCTACTATTTGGAATTTCTCTTGGAAAGTTTGAATCATGAGCTGCTTCCATCTCAATTGTAAAATATTGTTCTTGCAACACAGAAGCACACTAAATAAATGATAAATTTAATACTCTTTTAACTGATTTCTTCTAGTTAACTGATTGCTTCGAGTTCTTAATAGGAATGATGGGGTGGGATCCCTCCATTCTGGAATACCCTTTAGTTTATAGTTTGGTTTAGAATTATAAAGTGCTTTCACACCTGTCATGGCATTCTTTTTATCAGTCTTGAAGAGAGTAAGTATAGAAACTAATATTTCCATTTTAGGGGTGTGGAAACAGAGGCCCAGAGGCATTTAGAGATTAATTCAAGGTCACACAGCTCATTGGTACAGAACTGAATCTTTACCTCAAATATCCTGGCTGTCAGTCCAACTAATTAGTATTAAGTTTTCCATTTAGTATGAGCGTTTCATCTATATCCTGTGACTCAGAGGCTATACTCCTGTTTTTATTGCACTTTCATTTCTGTGCAAAGCAATAGCAAATCTGTATTTCTCAGGGCAGGGCATGGTTCATTAAGCTTTGCAGAGTTTTAACCTTTTCTAAGATAGAGGCAGATGGAACTGGTCATAATGAGGTTGACTTTGCTTGGTGGGAATTGTTGGGTTGGATGGGATAAATAGCATCCAGCCTGCAGGTTGAATCCTCGAGTGGCATTTAAGCCTTAGTGATATGCAGCTTTCTGCAACAGGCAGGCAGGGGGTGAAACATTACTGTTTACCAAATCGAAGCAGATGTTCTACTCTTTGAAAGGTACAAGGGAGGCCCCTCCCTTCTGAAAAATATGGTTGAGATTGAATTCTCCTTTAAAATATGTAGATCTAGCAAATGTTGGCTCTAGTTTCATATACCTTGTGATTGGTAAGAGAGAAACTTCACATGCAGAGGGCATGTTCCCAAATCAACTGGGATGCAAGAGCCTGTTGAATTTCCTAGTAAATGAATTAACATAAGGATTACCTAAAGACTTAATGCATATCACAGATGTTAAGTTTGAATTCACACATACCTGTGTCCAAGACGTACTCAGTCAAATGCCCGGTACTTGGCAAGGTCACCATATTAGTATACAAATTCAATTGCACAAGCCATACAGTCTTTACAGACCAACAGATTAGTTAAATATTCAAAATGTGAACAACTGGATTCTTTTGCTGCACTGTTTCAACTCCTAAAAGGATATGTGATTCTGTTTCTTTTCTTCCTTTATTTTAGCTTTAATGTATATAATTGGCAAATAAAATTATAAGATATTTAAAGTATACATAGTGGCAATTTGATATTATATTATCTCTTTATATTTAAATTGAGCATCCTAAAATAAAGTTGAATACTTTACATTGTAAGGAGTTGATTATTTCAGTGAAATAATGAACTTTGCTAATTCTTATAGTGAATTAGAAAAATATGCGTATGTTAATATATACATTTTGTTTTCATGTAATCATGAGAGAGCTTAATGGAAGAATGGCTATTGCTGAATTTTAATTGACTTATTTTCTTCCTTTTTCTCCTTCTGTTCTTCTCTCCCTCTTTATTCTTCCTTTTGCTAAGAACATACTCCATGTAAGACTCTGCCCTAGATGTTGGGGTACAGTGGTAAACATAATCCTTGGCCCTGTGGAACTGACATTTGAGGTTGGAGGAGTGTGGTGGGTGGGTGATTTGAATATTAAATCACTATTTACGTAGACAATTATAATGTTTATAATCATAGTGGCTATTAGTGTAGAAAAGTGATGTGCTTGAGCTTGGAAGACAGAGAAGTTCATACATTCAAAATCAAAACCTGGTGATTTATTAGATACAGAGGTGGGTGCGTGTTAGGGTGAGTGAGGAGTATAAAGTACATGACTGAATGATTCGCTGGAAGGATTATAACCTATGTGGAAGGGGAAAACAGAGAAGGAATTTATTAGTAAGTAATTTCCAAGGGAAATATCAAATGAAAGCATCATAAATTTCTCTTCTTCTTCTTCTTCTTCTTCTTCTCCTCCTCCTCCTCCTCCTCCTCCTCCTC